>CM041795.1:58018889-58043889 GCA_023376895.1 Aspiorhynchus laticeps
TTTATGGAACCATTTAGACAAAAAGGTTCTTCTATGGCATCGTGAAGCACCTTTATATTTAAGAGTGAAATTAAGCAGGTTTTTCTGGTATGATTAACAATTTTGGTTCTGTTTTGAGAACCATTGATCTAAAGTGTGTTCACTGCAGGTGTTTTTTAATCCTGATTTTGCTGTTCTTCCGACGTTTATTATCTTCGCTGCTGTCTCTGGTTATTTGCTGCTTTTCCTTGATATCTGACAGGAGCGCCTGAGGCGTTTGCTCTCGTCTGGTCTTCACCTCACTATCTAGACTATTATGCTGAAGTTTTTAAAAAGACTGTCATCGCTGCTTTTGTCCCTGTAAGTTATGGTCGCCTATCTCTGGACGTGTTATATATTTTGGCGTAATGCTGAATGACACGGGCTGGCAAACAAAAGCGTTTGATGAGGAGTGTTCTAGTGCCATGCGGGTCTCTCTTGAGTACTGTTACATAAGGTCCATTTGGGGTTTCAGGTTTGCCGTGGATGTGTGTGTGTGGTAAATCTTCGTCGAGCTGTTCAGTCATCTCCTGAGTGATATAATGACCGTGCAATTTTACGTCCGCTCCGGTCTCACTCACAAGGTCGAGCTGAATCTATGCTCTGTTCGGTTTCATTTAGAGCAGACAAAGGTTCACAGCAACTCTGGACTGTAGTAGCAATGCTTCTTAAACCTGAATGGTTAAAAACAAGCTTTCTGGCAGTTGCTCTGAATAGTGTTCATCCCTGTTGGGACGGGATTAGTTTTATGAGGTGGTGAGGTAATGTAATAATTACCAAAGACTGTCTGTGATTTTAATCCCATTTGAAACGACCATGCTAGTAATTTCACAGGATTTTTCACAGACTGGACATTCCTAAAGCTTCTAGCATCCTTTAACTTCAAATGTCCTGAAGAAATAACCATGACACTTCAATAACACTTAAAATGAATGAATATATATATATATATATACTGTATATGCATTTTATTGGAGAGTTGTTTTGCTAAATAAAATATTTCAATTGAATGAATATTATTCTTTAGTGCATGACATTTGTTACTCACTTTGAAGAGGAATCATGAATTATGTTCCGTTCTGGCTAGTGTCTCCCAATAATCCTATTTTGTCATGTTTAATATAATCCTGCATAGTGTATAGACTAGAGGTCGACCGATATTGGATTTTACCGATACCGATAGCTAGGTTGGACCACACTGGCTGATACCGATTAATCAACCGATAGTTTATAAAATAGATACTGAATGAAAACTAAATAGAGCTTTACTATTTAAAAAAAAAAAACAGTAACAGTACTGAACTATACTTTATAAATGAATAAAAATTTAGTATTAATATTTATTACTATATTGATTATTAAAGTTATTTCATAGTTTACAAATGTTAAAAGAAGAAACTTTAAAATTTAAAAATGAAGCCTATTAGTAAATGTTGAAATGAAATGAACACACTCTAACAAGGAACAATACTTCTACAGCTTTCGTTAATGTTACAAATGGACTCTTATTAAGTATTACCATTTCATTTCAACAGTCATGCTTAAAGATGGCCATCTTGAAATACCTACAAAAGGCCATATTAAAATTACATGCACAGGTTATTGATATTGTATGTGCACTCTTTATTTGCTGCTATTTTAGAACACTGCATGATTATCTAATTAAAATATAAACAAATATGCAAGTGAGTGACACACTGTGCAAAAGCACAGCGCTGCGTCTTGGAGAAGTCATGGGTATCACACACACACACACACACACACACACACCAGACGCGTCACGTTCAAGTTAAGCAGCGGTCTAAAACTGTTTATTTAATCACCAAACGGACATAAGTTTGCTTCAAGAATGAATTATGTGTCATAAATGAGTTTGAAGTTCGGTGTTTAAATAACAGAGCAAATGGAAAGAGAAAGCGCGATCTGTATTACAGCTCTCTATATGAAGCATAGACTGTATTAGAGCCACGGAAAGACAAACGTTTTGCTGAAAAATGCACAATACATAATTTATAGCCTAGGGCAAAGTCATTATGTACATTAACAATGATTTGGGACAAATAGGCTATAATGTTATTTAATGGGAAACTATGTGAATGGCGCTCTGTTCCACGGCAGGATTTTCTGTCGGCTGTATTTAAATGCGCGTCTGAAGTTTCCCGCTCTGTGCAGCGCGCAGTGTCACATGCCAAAACAAACAACATGTGCTTGTCAGTGATTTCCGCCTCTAGAGGCCGCTCTCATACTGTATAATGATAGCAGACCATTCTCAACCACTCCAGCAACAGACGCAACACAAAGAAGAAAAAAAAACAAACAAAAAAAAAAAAAAAAACAGAAAACTATCGGCATGGATTTTTGCCGATAACCGATTGTTATGCAAATCAACTATCGGTGCCGATTAATCGGCAAAACCGATTAATCGGTCGACCTCTAGTATAGACACAGCCAGTCACCTTTAGCCATTTAGATGCTGATATTCAAAGAGGAACATCACAAGCAGTTTCAGAGTAAGATAAAGTAAGCTAGAGCAGATGTAAAAATGCAGAAAATTAGAAAAAACGATTACATGAACAATGTTGTTTTAACGAAACATATTAATTAGAATTTATTAATAGAATTTATAACTCACAGAAGTAGTTTCTTGAAGGTTATAATGGTCTGAGCAGATTTGGCGGAGGTGGAAAGCTCATTCTACCGCAGAGGAACAGAGAGAGAGAAAGGTCTGGAAAACGACAGAGTATCAAAGCAATGTTGTGATGGTTTATCAGGCACTGCTTGACCATAGAACATAGAAGAGGGTTGAGGTAAGAGCAATATATGCTCATTGGAAATACATGCCTCTAAATACATTTCTGCAAAACTGAAAAAAAACTTACCTATACATACAAATCACTGCAGATTCCAGTTGAAATTAACACTAGAGGCAGTAAAACTCTGACAACTTTTATTCCTTTTCACACAAAGATGTCATCTGAACTGCTGTGTCGTCTGGCCAGAGGAGAAATGGCCCCCGACTGAGCCTGGTTTCTCCCAAGGTTTTTTTCTCAGTTCTGTCACCGATGGAGTTTTGGTTCCTTGCCGCTGTCGCCTCTGGCTTGCTTAGTTGGGGACACTTCATTTCCAGCAATATCGTCGACTTGATTGAACAGACACTTTTTGAACTGAACTGAGCTGGACGATGCCATCACTGAATTCAATAATGAAATGCCTTTAACTGAAAATTGAGTGTTTAATCTTGTCATTTTACATTATTGACACTATTTTTCCATTTTGATATTGTGCAGTTGCTTTGTCACGATTTGTATTGTTAAAAGCGCTATATAAATAAAGGTGACTTGACTTGACTTGACAAAGTATGATTTGCAGGTCCAAAGTTTTGATTACTAAAGCCTAATATTCGCACAATTACTTGAGGAATATTATGTTATGAATTAAAAAAAAAAAATTAACATGCTGCGACATTTGAAAACGGATACTTTTGAAAGTTAGCATCACATATCCAGCTTCACATGTAGGGGTTTTTATATTCAGTAGGTTTGCTCGGTAGCTCACGTAGTATGGCGTTTCACTTGATAAGTAAAGAGCTCGGGTACGAATTAGAGCTGCACGATTAATCGTTAAAAGATCGCGATCTCGATTCAAATACCCACACAATCTAATTTCTGAATGACAACGATTCGCCCGTGTCTATTAAAACTTTGAAAAAATCATACCGGAACATTCAGATCTGCATTCGCGCTGCTGCTGATCCAGAGAGCAGACAGTTAACATGTTTAGGTAAGAAAAAGCTTCACAAACAGTCTTTTCAACTACACAGTATTATTTCTGTCTTACAGTCATTCATAGAAATACTGGGATAAAAGTTTATAGTTCGGCTACAAACATTGATGTCTATGGTAGCGATCAAAATAGAGCCACTCATCTTTTGAAAGCAACTGGCGCTTCAAATAATGTTTGTGTCGATTGTATCATTTCTCCACTAGGTGGCGACAAGTGACTGTTAAAAAATGTATTTGTTATTGAATCATTCATTCGAGATTCGTTCAAAAACACTGATTCATCCATTAATGAAACAAGTGAGGTATGAGTGAGTCATTGAATCATTAATACAAACCAATTTTTCATCATTTTAATTCTAAAAGTTGGTGTATTAAATACACTATATTTTAAATACATATACCCCGGGTTTCACAGACAAGGCTTAAGCCTAGTCCTAGACAAAAATGTAAATCTGAGCTCTTTCAACTGAAAGAAACTCGCATTGACTGATCTTAAAATATATCAGTGCCTTTGTTTTGTCTCAAGATGCACACCAGTAATGTTTTTTTCTAAGCATGTTTATAAAAAATGCTTAAATGTCTTAATTGAACTATGATCTAATCCTGGCTTAGTCTAAGCCCTGTCTGTGAAACCTGGCCATACTGTATTATATATTAAAATGTTTAATAATTCATTTAAATTAAACACTTTTAAATAGACTGCAGCAATTAATATTTTGTCACATTATTTTGTTTAGTTCAGAATCGTGGGAGAATCATGATCTCTATTTGAAAAAAAAAATTGTGATTCTCAATTTATCCAGAATCGTGTAGCTCTAGTACGAATCCTGTGAAACTACGATTGTTCAAACCTGCATATAAGGAAGTTCAAATTACACGGCTGCATCAACAAATCCATTTTTATACCAGTTTAGCATTTGTTAACACTATCAGGTAGGTTTAGGGTTGGGTTTGGTGTAGAGGATATTTCCAACACGATAGAGCATTAACTTTTAGCGACACTCCCGTATATTTGAATTATGAACCTCCGCATTACATACCTGAAACAACATAATAAAAACACAGCAATATGTGCCTATATCAACTTTACAAAAATATGTCAGGGTAACATATTGAACCCACGCTTTAGCACCACTCACTGGACGTTTCACTTTGAAACTGCCTCGGATCGTGCAGTAAGGTATGTAATAATGGTGTTGCAGAAATGTATTTAGAGGCACGTATTTCTTTTTGTTTTAAATTTCTTGTTTTTTGAGATTTTTTGCCTTTATTGTGACAGGACAGATCAGAATTGACAGGAAGAGAGAGGGGGGGGAGGATTGGAAAAGGTCCTCAAGTCAGGATTCGATCACGGACGCACATAGCGCAACAGTGCTGTATGTCGGCACGCTGCCCACAAGGCTATCGGCACCGACAGAGGCACGTATTTCTAATGATCTTGGTTGGGTAAGAGGGTCCTGACGTTTGACGTCAAAGCCTTGAATTTGATGTGCTCGTCCACAGGTGGCCATCTCTGTGAATTGACTATAAACTTTACAGACGTCTGCAGTAACAATGATTTACAGACTTGTGTCCTGAAATCTAAACACATCTGCACATGGCTTTTACCTGATGTGTGTTTTGTTAAGATAGGAATATGTCAGTTTAGAATATCTTTAGGTTAAAGGTTTAAGCTGCTTTGATGGCAAACGTATCAAAGGATTATTAAAAAAAATAAAAAAATGTGGACCAACAGATGCTGAGTGGCCAAGCAATCTGCCCTCTGCAGTTTCTCTCACATACACATACTGAGACGGTCACAGGTACACACTCTCACACACACTCACATACAGCACCTCTCATAATTCACTCTCTCTTCAGCCAAATGAAATGTCTCGCTGGGAATAATTGGATTTGATAAGACCTGATTCACTTCAGACTTCTGCACTCACATTGTGGTGTTACTGAGAGCATCTGCCAAGGACTGAAGCGCAGTGTGTGTGTGTGTGTGTGTGTGTGTGTTTGAGCGATGGTGGGTGTTGGAGTGGGAGTTATTAAGTAAAGGCAACATGATGCACCGCCCACTGTTTTATTTGGAAACAAATACATATATAAGCCTCTATTGATCCGCTTATAGAATAGTGTGATCTGATCGTTTTGTTGATTTGTTTACAGCACAATCTTTCCATTTGGTTATTTACAGAATGCTGAATTGATCTTTCCACAAATTTGTTTATAGAATCCCATGCAGTGATCTTTCATTTGTCTGTTTATAAAATGCGGTCCACGGATCTTTCTGTTGGTTTATGGAATACAGTGCTCTGGTGTTTTTGTCTGCCGGTTCTCTTATTGATTTGTTTTCTCTCCTTTAGATGAGAGTAACATCACAGCATGAGAGCTTCATGTCACAAAACCTTTTGAAATCACTCATATTCAGATGACGTCAGATTCAGATAATTCTCCTCTCAAGTTGATTAGATATTGGAAAATGTTACAGGACTATTATAGTAAAAAAAACACTTAAAATAAAATAAACATTATCTGATATAATTGCAAATTTCCTGTTTTCCCCATTGAAAACTTAAATAATAATTAATCTAGTTAAAAAAAGAAAAAACTATAAAGACATTAAAAAATAAATGTAAAATAATAAAAAAAGAATACATACATCATACATGCATGCATAATTACTAACACTTAAAAACAAAGAGTGGAATTAAACAAATGAATAAAGCAATAGTAATTCCACTAAACCTTTGGACATCAAATTCAGCTAATTCTCTAGGTGTTTTTATTTTATTTATTTTTCTTAACAAACCACTATTTCAACCAAAATGTTATTTTTTTAATTTATTAATTTTGCTTCAAACTTGTATCACCCACTTTCTTTCTTTTATAACTCTGCTTCCTTCTTATTTTTATTGTATGAAAATATTCTGTTGTGTTCCACACAAATTTTCCCTTTTTTACATGCACTATCCTTTTAGGCTTTGATCAATTGACCCGAGACTGGTAACGTAACTCAATGCAGCTTTCATTTTCACAACACGGCCGCTGCGATTGGCTGAAGCGGATGGGGGTTGTCATGGCAACGGCTTTCCTATACCTCGATGATGTCATGTTCTGATGATGTGCGGATGAATTGATCGTTAGTCTGGAGACACTCAGCGGCTCTTTGATTCTTGACTTCGAATCACTATTAAAGGCACTGATCCACAAATGCTGCCTTCTTTTGATGTATTCCTCATAGGATTTCATAAAGGAAGGATGGTAATAGTTTAAGAACAAATGTATACTCTAAATAGAAACGAAAGCACTGATGGACAGTGACAAAAATAAGCACTTAAGTGAACAGTAAGATTATGAATGACGCACTGATGCTGTGTGTGTGTGGTGTTTGTAGATTGAAGCGTAATGACTGTGGCTGTCCTGACACACACTTGCTGTGATGTCTAACCTATAAAGCAGCATGACATCTCACCCGCTGATATCTCAGCATGGACCCTGAGGTGCGTGAAACTATCAGCCTACAAACCATCTGACTGAACGGCACACCACTCCCACGCAAACTACGTTACCCACAATCCCCCAGTGTGGAGCTGAGTCACAGAGGACCATCAGGACACGCAGTGGTGTGCTCCACAGGATCTGGCCTGCACTCATTCAGATTTACACTTCACTCTGGCACGGTTACGCTCAAACACAGAAACAGTTGGAGATGCATCAGGCATGTTATGATTTATGATGCTGGCTTGAGAACACCATCAAAATGTTCTTTAACATTATTAAAGGGGTCATGAACTGCCTTTGTTTTTATTTTTTTATTTTATTTTGTACTGTTCTCGGAGATCCACTTATAATGTTATCAAGATCTTTTCATCAAGAAACATAATTTAGAATAGGCTATTTTCTGTCCTGTTTTTAACCCCCCTCATCAGTGTGGAGGATTGTAGATTGTAGGATTGTAGTAAATGCCACTGCTGTGATAGTGAGCATTAGAGCTGCACAATTAATCGTTACAAGATCGTGATCTCAATTCAAACACCCAGACAATCTTATTTCCAAATGACAACGATTCTCCTGTTTCTAAAATTCACCTTTGGCGAAGTCATATCAGTGGGGCCAGTTGCATAAACTTAGCCTCTATGTTAAGACAGGGTCTTAAGTATGAGTTTCATCAACTTGCAGTTATCCAAAGGGTAATCAGTCTTATTTTTAGATTCAACTTAGACTTTTATGTAACTGAATAAAAAAAAAAGACCAGTCTTAAAGAAAAGAAAAAAATAACTTGTAAGACTAGACTAAACCTTTTCTGCAACTGGCCACAACATTCAAATCTGCTTTCGTGCTGCCGCTGACAGAAAGAGCAGTTATCATGTTTAGGTATAGAACAGTCTTTTTTTTAACCACAGTTTAATTTCAGTCTTACAATCATTCATATCATCACTGAAGTAATGGGATAAAAGTATATAGTTAGGGAAAAAATACTGATGTCTATGGTATATCGATCAAAATAGAGTAGATCACCTTTTGAAAGTAATTGTAAATTGGTGTGCCACTAGGTGACGACAAGTGACTGTTAATTTTTTTGTCAATGAATCATTAATTCAAGAGATTCCTTCAAAACTGCTGATTCATCCAGTAATGAAACAAGTGAAGTAATTATGAGTGAGTCATTGAATCATTCATTCAAACAATTTAAAAAAAATAATTCATTCAGATTAATTAAACATTTTTAAATAGACTACATAAGTTATTTTTTTTGTTACAGCCTCTAGTAAATTACACATTATTTTGTTTCGTTTAGAATTATGGGAGAATCGTGATCTCTATTTGAAGAAAAAAAAAATCCTGATTCTCAGTTTATCCAGAATCGTGCAGCTCTAGTGAGCATGCAATAGTTGTGTATGTTTGACAGTGTATATTCCTCATAGATAGATGCTGCTGTGATTCAGGTCAGAAACGCATAAACAACTCAATACATGTCAAAATACTCTATATAGATCTGTAAGAAGAGACAAAGCAATAGTGAGCACGCAATGAACACAGTTACTCACAAAAGAGTCTATTCACTCTTTCCTAACGGTGGGATCAGAAGGAAGGCAATGCAAACACTGTTTTTCCACAATTTGTCTCAGCGTCTTGTCTACAGAGCCATCTTTATCGTCAGGTTTCTGCATAGACCTGCATGGTCGCCTCTCTCTTAAACACTGCATGCGTCAATTGGTGGGCGGGGCTAAACAGGCAGTGCTGTAGAATTGGTGGGCGGGGCTAAACAGGCAGTGCTGTAGAATCGGTGGGCGGGGCTAAACAGGCAGTGCTGTAGAATCGGTGGGTGGGGCTAAACAGGCAGTGATGTAGAATCGGTGGGCGGGGCTAAACAGGCAGTGATGTAGAATCGGTGGGCGGGGCTAAACAGGCAGTGATGTAGAATCGGTGGGCGGGGCTAAACAGGCAGTGCTGTAGAATTGGTGGGCGGGGCTAAACAGGCAGTGATGTAGAATCGGTGGGTGGGGCTAAACAGGCAGTGATGTAGAATCGGTGGGCGGGGCTAAACAGGCAGTGATGTAGAATCGGTGGGCGGGGCTAAACAGGCAGTGATGTAGAATCGGTGGGCGGGGCTAAACAGGCAGTGCTGTAGAATCGGTGTGGGGGGCTAAACAGGCAGTGCTGTAGAATCGGTGGGCGGGGCTAAACAGGCAGTGCTGTAGAATCGGTGGGCGGGGCTAAACATGCAGCGCTGTAGAATCGGTGGGCAGGGCTAAACAGGCAGTGCTGTAGAATCGGTGGACGGGGCTAAACAGGCAGTGCTGTAGAATCGGTGGGTGGGGCTAAACAGGCAGTGATGTAGAATCGGTGGGCGGGGCTAAACAGGCAGTGATGTAGAATCGGTGGGCGGGGCTAAACAGGCAGCGCTGTAGAATCGGTGGGCGGGGCTAAACAGGCAGTGATGTAGAATCGGTGGGCGGGGCTAAACAGGCAGTGATGTAGAATCGGTGGGCGGGGCTAAACAGGCAGCGCTGTAGAATCGGTGGGCAGGGCTAAACAGGCAGCGCTGTAGAATCGGTGGGCAGGGCTAAACAGGCAGCGCTGTAGAATCGGTGGGCAGGGCTAAACAGGCAGCGCTGTAGAATCGGTGGGCGGGGCTAAACAGGCAGTGCTGTAGAATCAGGTGTTGATGTTCTTCTGTGGAGGCGGTGCTTATCCACACTATTACATCATAGAGTCATACATTCCACTGTCAGCTGTCGTTTTGGCAGACTAGCTTCAATATAAGCCGCTTTTTGACTAATATAAAAGTTTTGAGTTTTGAAACTTACAGGATCTTTTTTTATAGTACAGTGACCTCTTATATGTCAAAAGATCAAGGGGATTTTGGTTTTTCAGTTTATGACCCCTTTAACCTGTTAAATCATGCAAGAAACATACTTAATCATTCTAAATACTAGCAGTGTGATAAAACATGGTAATGGCATGTTAAATCATGTTGGCGACATGCTAAAATGTTCTAGAAACAAGCTAACAACATGCTAGTGCTGCATAAAAACAATGTGTTAAATCATTCTAGCATTGCTCTAAAACATGCTAGCAATGTACTTAAACTTGCTAACAGTGTGTACAAATCTATAATGTACCATAAACATGGTAGCTACATGCTAGTGATGTGATAAAACATGTCAAAACATAATGGCAATGTGCTAAAATATGCTAGTAACATACTTAAACATTCTAAAAAAACATGTTAGCATGCTAGCATGTTAGCAGCTTGCTAAAATGTGCAAGAACAAGCTAGCAACATACTAATGATGTGTTAAAACATGCTAGCAACATTAATTTAACAACGTTAAATAATGCTGGCCACATGCTAAAATGTGCTTGAAACAAAAAACTAATAAATGTAAATGAGGAAATCTAGATTTTGCACAGATTATTAGACAATGATGCAAGGCTTTATATCTGTACGTGATATTAAATATACAGTATTCTCTGCTTTTAAGAATAGGAAACAATAATAAATTCAGTTTCTGATTCTAAATGTGATTTAATTTAAGCATATTGAAACTAAATTAATATCTCAGTCATATAAACAAGCTGATTTATGTCTCATGAGCCCTAAGCAGATATTGTTGTGTGCAGCCAGGGTTTGGCACAATTATGGACTTGAAGGATTGCTCGCAGTGCCTTACATCACTGTTTGTGGTTTGTGTGCTGTGAGTGTAACTCTGTAGGTCGTGGGTAGGTGTGATTGGCTGCAGATACGATGTAGACCATCAGATGAAATGCAGCAGCATCCTAATGAGGGAAAAAATCAATCATAAAATTGACTTCTGTACGTGTGCGGGTGTGTGTGGGAGTGTGTGTGTGTAAGAATACAGCGAAACTCTGAAACCATCTCCAAAATATCTGCTGCCAGTGTGGAGGAGGGACAGAGAGAAAGAGATTGAGAAATGAACAGAAGATGAAGGTCCAGACTGAAGAAAGCAGAAAAAAATGCCTTTAAAGTTTCAACAATTATGGCTGTTTGGATATACTAAGCTAATATTAAAATCCAAACAGAGCTAGTGTACGGTGTAATGTTTGACCTCTGACTGGCTGATCATGGACAGTGTTTTAACCTAAAATCAGAGGCTCGAAATGAATCACGATGTTCAGCTCTGACACAGCTCAGTCTTTGTGTCACTCATTAACACCTGTGTTCAAACGTGTCAAAACACAATCGCTGTACCTGATAAAACCATCTCGATCACACTTACTAGTCAACCTGTCTGTTCAGGGAGTGTGTTTTCATCTTTCAGACATGTTAGAGCGTTTCTCATCATCTGCACTACATCACTAAAAAATACCCGTTGAATGTTAGAATAATAGCTTTTGCCATTTATGATTTAGATACACATTTGGACACTTTATTGCATGGTAACTGCAATTATGTAAAAATGTATTATATTTTAAATTTAGATTACAGTGCTTTTTGACCCACTTAAGTCTATTGTCTTATGGTTGATTTAACTATGTCATTTCTATTGAAATTTGTATGCCATGTATTTAAATACACTTTTAATGATGGAGGTGCAATTCAGAACATTTAAAATATATTATCTCTGTATCTGAACTAGGGCTGAACGATTAATTGCATTTGCGATAATATCGCGATATGAGAAAACGCGATTCTTCAACCGCAGAGGCTGCGATTACACAGTCACGTGACATGCGAGAGTAAACAGGTGTGTTCGACTTGAAGATAGATCGTATGACATCAAAGTACGGCGAGAGAAAGCATAAGGAGACGTCTGCGCTCTTATAGCTCTCGCAGTACTTTGATGACACACACAGCGATCGGTCTAGCAGCGCTGCTTCAGGTCGAACACATCTAAGCAGTCTTCAGAGGAAGCATCAAGTTGGCATGCTATGTTGCCAAGTCTGCAGTTTGCCGCGGGTTGTTTTCGTGTCCGCAGGTCTTTCATAACATGCAGAATTGACACGCTACATGTAAACGATATCCTTTGTTGTGTTTTCCTGTCAAAATAACGGAGTTCTTCAGCTTTTAAGAACTCCGCTAGTGGGCGGAGCTAATGCGTAAACGGCAATCTCATTGGCCGGCGCTCACCTATCATCGTCCCTGTTTTGATTTCAGCGAATCAGTTCGAGCGAACGCAGACAACCTGATTAATATTCATGAACCCAGCAGCTCAATAATCCTTAGTGCGTTTTATATTGTTATTAGTGGTAGAATTCATTGTAGTTTTGTTATCTTATCAGTATTATTTGTAGTTTTTCATTTTTTTATAGAAACACTAAATGACAAACATTATCTTAAGCACCACCACCAGTCCTAAGTTCAGTCAACATGACAAATACATTCATACATGGTTATTCTAATTACTAAAGTTATATCATCATATACTGCTCAAATTATCATAATATCATATTATAATGTTTGACTGACTGATGCTAAGTGAGATATTTAAAAAAAAACTGCCATTTTACAAACATAAGCTTTATATATATATAATTATATATAATTAAATCATTCAATTGATTATTGTAAATATTATCAACCCTCTATAGACACCTTGGCAATATAATCTCCATTGGCTTGTCATTTTTTTTTAGTTTACTCACCAGACCAATATTAATTATCCGATATACTATGCCAAGGTGTCTATAGAGGGTTGGTAATATTTACAATAATCAATATAATTTGATAGGTGTCTCTCACATTGTCCCACAGAAACATTAAAATAGTGTAGATTAGTGTGCAATGTTTTATAATAATAATGTATTCTATTTAGTGTCCATTTAATTCATTTAACATTTAATATTGGAGCATCCAAGTTATTTGACATATTTGAACATTTAAAAAAAAAAAAAGGAACAATAGTTACTTTCCCTGGTAATTAGTTTATTTTATAATGATGTAACTCAGCTACTATTTGTGAGAAGTAACTAGTAATAGAACTAATTACTTTTTAAAAGTAACGTGCCCAACACTGCATACTATACATTGATTTATTGCTTGTCTTTGTTGAATAATACAGATTATAAAGAGCTTTAAAAAATAATCGCATATTAAATCGCAATCGCAATATTGGTAAAAAAAATCGCAATTAGATTATTTTCCAAAATCGTTCAGCCCTAATCTGAACATAAATATATTAAATAAACATAATATCGAATAACAATTAAAATGATAATCAAGTTCTGGTTACACTTTATTTTAAGGTGTCCCTGTTACAGTGTAATTATACATTTAAGTACTTAGTAATATTAATTAAGTACATGTACTTATTATATGGTTAGGGTTAGGGTTAAGATTCAGTTTAGGCTTACTTGCATGTATTTATGCATAATTTATTGTTATTATAATAGTAGGTACGTGTAACAAGGACACCTTAAAATAAAGTGTTACCCAAGTTCTTTACATGTGCTTTAGTATGTTAGTTAACACATTAAAATAAGTGCACTTTTGTAAAACATGGCAAAAGATAAAAACATAATAATTTTAAATGTACTTTAAAGTAAAACATTTAATTTTAATTAAAACTTTTAATTGCAAAGATCACTTTTTAAAAGTGTACTTAAGTGTGTTTAGAAACAGTCATGAAAGTGTCTCTCTTTGAGTCACTTAAGTGGCATTATATTATATTATATGCAGGTATTTTTTTATATACTTTTAAGATTTAAAGTACACTGGAAATGCACATTCACTACAATTAAGCACACTTCATTTTCACAAGGTTTGTTCACAATGACTGGTCTGTGTTACTTCTGCCAGACTGTTTCTTGTAAACAAACAAAATAAAACAAACTAATTGTCCCACTAGTTGGTTGTTGGACAACTGGTCGATCATCTTAGCCCATCTCTATGTCTGTTGAAGTGATGTTTTGTTGACATGCCTGTATGATATGATCTGCTTACTGTCTCCACTGAGATGTGAATGAGCTTTAGTCTCTTTCTAAGCAACATGCAGACAGATGACAGGTAGACAGACGAGTGAGACAGATGTGACGAGATCTTCACGCTCACCTGAGGTGTCCAATCTCCACACACACACCTTCACACGCTCTCTTTTCTTTCTTTGTCTTTGATCTCTCTTTCTCTCTCTCACACACACCGAGCGCGAGCGCCTGTCTCGTTCTCCCTGAGGCGCTGTGTTATTTTCAGCATTAATGAAGTAAAAGCTTTCTCCTCGAATATGCCGTATCGCTCTCCGTGTCACATGGACAGAAATGACTCGATAAATTCAAGCCATTTATACTTTACAAAATATCACAAAACATTGGTAATGACATTTATAAAACAGCCACAGCTAGGGATAATACGGTAAGTTTATTTAATTCGCCTTTCCTTATAAAACCCAGATGCCTCAATTCACATTTCTAGAAAATAATGTGGAAAGCATGAAGACATCTGTTCAGTGACTGATCAGAAGCAGAGGTCTGAGTGAGAACAGACACTGACGCTATGCTGGAGATGCCTGTGATCTGAACAAGGTCTTTTTGAAGGCAATGCGACTGATGTTTGCCCTTCAAAACCTCACCAGGACAATTATATGGTTCACCAGGCTGGCTTCTTTTCTTAATTTAGTGAATGGGCACTTGTAGTGTACTTCACATCTTAAAAAGCCTTATGTTCAGGTAATATACTATACTTTGAAATAAAAGGTCACTTAAGTGACCCCTTTTCATGACTGTTTCTAAACACACTTAAGTACACTTTTAAAAAGTGACCTTTGTAATAATGTCAAATTAAAAGCTTTACTTCAGAGTTGATTTTTAAATCATTATGTTTTGTCGTGTTTTAAAGAAGTACACTTATTCTGATGTGTTGACTAACATACTAAAGCTCATGTAATTTATTACATATTTACAAACTTATTTAATATTACACTTGAAGTTAATTTATTTTAAATATATTAAATTGCAGCTTCATTACGAATATATTTAAATACATGTCATACAAGTTTCAATAGAAATTACATTAAAGTATATTTTAGTTTATCATAAATGCTTGTCAGTACATTCAGCAGTACTTTAACCATATTTCATAGACATTTTAAAGACATATATAAATATGTATACATATACTGTAAGTCCTACTTCAGTGTGATAAAAACACTAAAGTTCAGCTAATTGCATTTAATTCAAACTACACTACATTTTTTACATTTAATTGTATTAACATGAAATTAAGTGTCTCAGTCTTTGGATTCCAAGGCCCCCCATTGTTTACAATGATATACAAAGGCCGCATGACTTTTGTTTATTATTTTCTGAAAAAGGAGGACTTGGGGACTTTTAAACATATTTTTACTCAATTAAATACATAAATTAATTAAATAAAACTATAAAAATGGTAAATTCAATATACAAAGTCCCTTGGTGTCTTAAAGGGCACCTATTATGCAAAATCCCCATTTACATGTTGTTTGGACATAAATGTGTGTTGGCAATGTGTGAACACAACCACCCTACAATGATACAAATCCACCCACTCCTCATTTTTTAATCCCCTTTAAACCAAGTCAGTCTCACTAGGCCTGCCGTTTTGATTCTCTATGCAATGTGACATCACGCCCACGGGGGGCTGATTGACAGCCCTGCATTGCTATAGTTTCCACCCTCAACGGTTGTACGCTGTCCTCCATTTTCTCCGCGCTCGAGCAGCTGTAACATCAACAATGTCTCGCAAGCAATCCCGGTGCTCTGTGTTTGGATGTAAGACTAAACATAGTCTTCATTTTCTCCCAACATCTGAGCTGCTGAGGACGCAGATAAATCTACCTAAATACGTTTATGTCTGCACAAGTCATTTCACTCCAGACTGCTTTGGGAATGCCATATTGTTATAGTGCTTCTAGAGACGGGGTGGGAATATGCAGCTCATTTGCATTTAAAGTGATACACACCAAAACAGCTATTTTTTTAGACACACCCCAAAGATGACATTTTCCAGCTGTTATAATAAATGATCTGTGGGGTATTTTGAGCTGAAACTTCACAGACACCCAAAGACCAACATTGTATCTTGTAAAAAGGGGCATAATAGGTGCCCTTTAATATTTTGTTGTTTTATGTCTTTTCTAGGTCTAGAAATTACTCAAAATTAGGCTACCTCATTTATCCAGGCTATTACAAAATGTAATAAGCTAAGAAATATCTCAAATTTGAGCTGTTTTACCTTCTTTTAAGAACCTTTCATTAAATGTTTTAAAATAACCATTTTTCCTTAATTTTATTTATTCCGTGATGATGCAAAAAATTAATGTCCGCAATTGTACTTTCCATCCATTGTTTGAAATAATTTTTGTTTCCGTGGCAGCGATCATAATTCTAAAATGGATTCATGTGCAACTTTGTTGAAGAAACAAAACAAACAAACAAAACCTAAATCAACTGGCTTTATTTAAGTAAAATATATATTTAGCGACACTAAATCAACTTGAATACAATAATTTATACAAATAAAAGCATTTGTATGGGGTGACAGCTGCAGGTTACCACTTTTACAGAGTAGTTGTCTGCTTAACTACTTTTAACTGTTGAAGTCTGACATTTTTGTTTTCATTTGACATCACAGTGGTCAAGTTGGTGAATACAATTCTGAGTTTTTACAAATTTGACAAAGACATGAATGTTTTCTCCAAGTTGTAAACTCAGCAGTGACGTGAACACAGCACATCATTCTGACCCGATAAAACCTGCAAGTCATTGGTTTGTCTTTTGTCTGAGACACACACACACACACACACAACACACACACCACAACACACACACAAACACAAACTCACTGACTGTCCTCTTAGAACAGCCTGTCACTGCCATCACACACACTCTCTCTCTCTCTCTCACACACACACACACACAGCCTGCTTTTGTCTGCTGTTCTTTATGTATGTGTGAAACAGAGGCCGTCTATGCGTCGAGTGTGAGGATCCCATGTGTGTCTGGCCAGGTTCTTCACATTATGTGTGTGTGTGTGTGTGTGTGTGTTTTGTCTCCTTTTCCCATGACTAAACTCTTAAGACCCCTCCCCCTCCACAGGGCCCCAATCCACTCACACACATACACACACACACACTCGCAGCACATGCCATTGACTTCAGTGGTTTTTATACAACACTAAATGTTGGACACTGAATGAGTGTGTCAAACTGACACATTCCCACAGTCTCGATCGTAATGTTTGCAGCCGCCTGTCACGTATCCTCAAGGACAGAGAGCCGTGAGAGTGTGTGTGTGTGTGTGTGTGCGCGCGCCAACATCCAAACTTTATTCACCCTCCACATGCCTGATGTCACCATAACAACGCTTGCCTTTCGGCCTGGAGACTGTAACCTAGCAACAGGCAGGAGTGTGTGTGTGTGTGTGAACCCAGGTTGATGGTGCGAGAGAGACGCTCCACCAATCGGAGCGCTTCCACATCACAATCGTCTCTCTTAGACACCAGCAGGACTGAATGGAGAGCAAATGCAGTCTCTGTTTCTCAGATGTTTCTCTTGAGAGAAAACAAAGCCATGATTCTCACGTGTAGAGTTTCAGAGGACAATGCATGAATAAAAAATACTATGCTTGTTAGAATTAATTAGATTATAACACTTACTTTATAATTACTGTTGAAGTAAAATTACATATTTCTTTCAGTGTCATCATTACTCGTGAATTATTCTACAAAGGTTTACTGCCTTTGAAAGATCATAAAAACTGCATAATTTAATTTTAAGCATTTAAACAGTTAATTTCAGTATTATTTAGACTATTTTCTTCTTTTGGAGTTTGAAATCAATAGTAAGTTAAAGGGGTTATATGATGTTGCTAAATTAATTATTTGGTGTAATGCAATGTGTTTAAAAAGGTAAAACAAAACACATTATTTTCCACAAACCGTATATTGTTTTCATTCCTCTATGCCCCGCCTTTCTGCAATGTGTTGATATTTACAAAGCTCATCGGTGTGCTCTGATTGGCCAGCTCTCCAGTGCGTTGTGATTGGCCGAACACCTCAAGCGTGTGACGGAAATGTTACGCTCCTTACCATATTTGGAAACACAGCATCTCCCCGACAACAATACTACAGCGAGAATAAAAGTTATGCCTTCTTTCTTCATTTGGGTGGTGTTATGCAAATCATCCAACACAGTAACGTAGATTTTTGGGGGCTTGTTTGAATGAGGTGTTTTAAGGCGTGAACGAGTCTTAACTTTTAGAAAGACTTTAGTCTTTGTGACTTTACGGATCTTATATATGCAGAACAGCTTGTAACACTCCAAAGAGAAAGGACATTTAAATTGCATCAAATGTAAGGGATAATCAGCGGTTTGCCGTGCATTAAAGGATTTTAAATGCACAATGTGGAGGCCAATAACCACCCGACGTGAAGCATTCATTGTGTGTGTGTGTGTGTGTGTGCATCAATTAAAGCAGTGCATTAATATGGAACGGTGATTAAACGGACTTTGAACTACCTGTGCATTAAACGGTTTTACTGCATACCTGCCAGCCAATCAGAATCCAGTATTCAGACAGACCATGGAATAAAACCCCTTTAACATCACTATATGACGCACACTACCATTCAAGTAGGAAACACTTACTTTCATCCAGCAAGGATGCATTAAATTGATCAAAAGTGACAGTAAAAACATTTATAATGTTACAAAAGATTTCTGTTTCAAATAAATGCTGTTCTTTTGAACTTTCTATTCATCAATGAAAAAAAAAAATGTATCACAGTTTCCACAAAAATATTGGGGCAGCACAACTGTTTTCAGCATTGGTAATAATCAGAAATGTTTCTTGAGCAGCAAATCAGCATATTATAATGATTTCTGAAGATCATGTGACACTGAAGACTGGAGCAATGATGCTGAAAATACAGCTTTGATCACAGAAATAAATTACAGTTTAACAGATATTCACATAGAAAACAGCTATTTTAAATTGTAATAATATTTCGCAATTTTTCTGTATTTTTGATCAAATAAATGCAGTCTTGATGAGCAGAAGAGACTCTTTCAAAACATTTAAAAGTCTTACTGACCCCAGACGTTTGAACGGTAGAGTATGTCAGCAGTGTTTAATGAACAAGACCTTGTTTAACAAAGAGCTAGCAGTCTTTTTAAGCCAGAAGCAGATTCTCATTGTTGGTTGTATTTAGGGATGCAATGATACCATTTTTTCAGATCCGATCCGATCCAGAAAATTATTAAAAACGCAGGTTTTTTTTTTTTTTTTTTTTTTTTTTTATCAATGTAGAGTTTCTATACTTCTGTGTCACTCTTGTGTGTGTTAAAAACAATCTACTAGACAACTTAATTTTAATGAAAAATAACATGAAAATATATATAGGGGCTGTTTACACCTGGTCACTTCATGCATTTTGTAATATAAATCTGATCTCTCAAACCACTTCAGGAGGTGGTCTGGGCCACATTCCAGACGAACTGGACATGTGTAAATGCATCTGGTTGTTGAAACCACATATGTGAATTTTACTCCTCCCAAAATGTAAAAATAATAAACGTGTGAGACCGTGTTATAGGCTTTATGACATTTTAGTCAGATATGACTGCGCTAATGCACCACGCATCACCGCGGATGAGTAGCTGAGCATCTCTTCAGCAAGCAGACATGCAAACTGCCGCGAATGAAACTCGCAGACGCTCAACACAATCATCTTCATTAAAAGTATAAGACAAGCTTATCTTTCCAGTGCTGATGCCGCGCGCTCTCATATTGCGGTCTTTGATCTGGAAATGAGCTGATAATTAATAAAATGCAGCACTTTTGATTTCGTTGACGTGAACTTCGTTAAATTGAAATATAGCGCGGGAATTGAAGATCGGATTTATATCCATATTGTGAAGATTTATGTGTCCAAGTGTAAATGGAAACGTTTTAACAAATCAGATAGATATCAAATCAGAGAAAAATGCATGAAATGACCAGGTGTAAACAGACCCATTCATAATCTATGACAAAAAAACTATTATAAACTAGGTTAGTGGATAATTTAGCAGCAAAAGTTATTCTAGAAAAATCATGAGTGCACAATTTTATAAAATCTAAACATTTAGTGAAATAACATTATTTAGTGGGGAACAAATAAAAGTGAATATGTGAAGGACTAAACCTGGTAAAATGTTAGACATTGCTCTTTGTATTGTTCTAAAATACATTAATGAAAACAAGACATTTCTTTTAAATATATAGCACAGTAATGAAGGCAGCAACATATGATAGAGGAGTCCTGCCTCAATTACTGTGCTATACATTAGATTATTAATAGCCTTGATAGGACAGTACAAGAAACGCTATAAATAATTTAATTGCGCAAAAGTATTATAATATGAACAGCTCCGCTTATGCGCATCCCATGTGCAGAATGATGCGCTTGAAGCAGCACGGAGTCACAGCGCGCAGCTCCGGTCAGAGAAGTTCAACGCACAGAGGGAAGAGAGATTGATGCTTAGCTTATTAAATCTGCGCGATAGTTTATTGAGCCTTTTCTTTTAATGGTTTTAAATCTCAGTTATTGAGCGCTCTTGAAGAGAGTTGCATTGTTTTGACTGTAGTAACCGAACCGAACACGCAGTTTGAGCGCTGAACGGAGGATAACGGACAGCCGCAGCGGAGAGAAGAGTTTACCTGAACTTGAATTTAACGACTTAAATATTAATCTGTAACATTACCTCTCATTAAACTATGAAACGGCTTCAGAACACTTGGACTTTGACTTTATGGTGCTTTATAATGCTTTTGTGCTTTCGTGGGGCTTAACAATAACACAGAATAGTATACACACAATATCGGATTTGGATCGGTCTCGTCTCTCCGATACCCGATCCGCAGAAAATGAGCGGATCGGAGCCGATACCGATACGGAGTATCGGACCGATGCATCCCTAGTTGTATTTGCATGCTGCAAAATCCCAGAAGAGTTGCTCATCTTTTCCCACGATATGCTCAGATCTGCAGGCCTTCAGAAGCACGGATGAAGCGTCTCTGGTGTTTGTGTGCGACATGCAGCTTTTACATGAGAGTTTATAGAGGGACATGAACAAATTGTTTGTGTTATCCACTGATTTATAATCAGAATCTTAAATGAATGCAAAACAAAAGCGCTTCAGATCAGTGAGGTGTGCAACACTGTGAACACAGGACTAGTATTTATATCACAAACGCCTTTCAAAGAGGAAATAAGAATAAACTTATGACACTGTTTGCATAAAACACTCGTCTCACAGGAATTATAACATAACTAAAAACTCACCCACAGAAAATATTTACAGACCCACCTCAAACGGATGATTATGACAGCTCAAATAATAAACTTTTTTAAATAAAATATAAAATATGATTTTCTAAGTTGTAAATAAAGATTATTGAAGTATGTTTTAGAAGAAAATACTAAGATAAGAAAAAATATCCTTTTTAATTCAATGTGTTATTTGCAATTTATTTATTTTATTTGTGAATTTTACTAGTAAATTTTGAGTTTAAATTGTTTCAAAATAAATCCCCCCCAGTTTATGAGCGTCACATTTCTGAATTCAGACCCTCCACTCATACAGTTCTCATTTAGAAGTGAATCACTGTAAAATCATTGTTTTTGAGCATCTGAGGGCAGAAGTGATGTTGTGTGTAACTGGACTCTGCTGAAGTTGTTTGTGTTATTTTCACATAAAGAGCTCTTGATGTGGAATAATGAAACTGGTTTGTGGATGAAGCCAGAATGGAGTTACAAGGTGACCATAGCAACCCAGTGACCATGGTAACCTAGTGACTGATCGGAATTTAGGAGATCTGTGATGACACACACACACACACACACACACACACACACACACATGAATGCACACCTCTCAGATTATAAAAAAAAAATGCTCTCATGCAAATCCCACTTGCTTCTATTTTTGCGTGTCTTTTCCACACACACATGCATGCATAGTTACACACACACACACATGCAATAAACACAAGCTTTTTCATTCAAACTCGGAAAAGGTCAGTGGGTCACTTCCTGTCAGCATCAAGTTAAATGCTCCATTAGACGATGAACAACCAAAATATGTTCTCACTCACACACACACACACACATACACACAAACTCGCATTTGTGGTTTACGGGGACTCTCCGTAGGCATAATGTTTTTTTATACTGTACACACTGTATGTGCTATTGCCCTACACCTAAACTTAGCCCTCAGGAGACTGTGTGCATTTTTAGATTTTCAAAAAAACAACATTTAGTATGTTTTTTAAGCCTTTTGAATTACGGGGACATAGGCAGTGTCCTCATAAAACACCTTCAAATCGTAATACCTATGTCATTATACACATTTTTGTCCTCATAAACCATATATACAAGTTCACTCACACACACACACACACAGACATAGACACAAACACAAACACAAACACAAAACACACACACACACACACACACACACACACACTTATTCATGTTTTTTTTTCCTGCAGAGAAACCACATTAAGACTCCATGTACACACACAGGTTTTGCCCTAAATTTCATCACTAGTCAAAATGTCCTCAACAATGTAGAGAAACCTGTGCAGCAGTGTCGTCAAATGATGTGGGAGAGCAAATATATTTGAGCAAATTTCAGTTAGTTTTGAATGTAGGGCCCCCAAAATTCCATGTCTGTCTGTCCTTAAAATTATTTATTTAATTTTTTTTCTGATTTCGTTTTAATGGTTAAAATCTAATTAATTGACATCACAAAACGTATTGAATTTAACAACAATTTTATATATATATATATATAAAGGGTCTTATGAATACAGTTTTGTGTTTTTGGGGGGATGTAAAATTATGTTTTAATGGTTTAATTAAATCAAATTAATTACTTTTTTTGAAAATTTTTGAAAATGTAATAATTACTTTTTTTACAATAATAGGGCACTACGACATTTATATATTTATTTGCTTATTAAAATTCTGTGTTGTCTGTTTATTTATTTATTTTTCTGGATTTGATCTAATGCAAATTTAATATCAAAACAGCAGTAATTAGTTACTTTGAGAAGTACAATCTGCTGAACAATAGTAATACATTTCTGTCATCATGTCTTCCAGTTAAACCAAACTTTTATTTTGGCGGTTTGTCGTGAAGATATCTGGTAAAGTGACTCTCAGAGCAGCTCTGGAGATGAAGTTTGTGTGTTCATATTTTATACAGTTAGACGGAACCGCGTCATAAAAATGGAATTTACTGTATAGCGTTTATTTTGAGTAAAACTATCATCATATCATATACAAACATAAACTTAAAGGTCTTCACGGTAACCCGTCAAAATAAAAGTTCCGTTTAACTTGAAGAAACCATGACAGAAATATCACTTACTGTAATATAATGATAGTACTACTACTAATACAATTATTGCTATTCAAACATATTTTTTTTATTGAATATTTACCAAGAAAAAAAATATTTACCAGAATTTATTTAGCAGAAAAATGTAAATAAAAATCACACTATTTTTGAAAAAAAAGAGAAATAAATAAATAACAATAAATTTGTATTTTTTTATATACCATTAATTAATTAGAGATGTTTTTTGATTATTAATATTTAATGAAAACTTTAAAATAGAATCCAGAAAATCTACGGAAAAAATAATTTGGTAAAACAAAACTGAATTTGAGGAAAAAATGAAAACATATTTCATAGAGCCTAAAAATGTCATTTTTGTTAAACTTTAAAAATACTGCTTAATATTTAGCTTAATATTGTAAGTTTCATGATTTGAGTTAATAGGGCCCTGTGTTTTCCACACTGCAGGAATCACAGGGCTTGTTATGAAAGCTTTGTTTCATACTGTTTATAATCAGAAATCCTGAGTCACGATCCAAACACTCAGATCCTCGCTCTGTGTGTGTGTGTGTGTGTCAGTGTGTGTGTGTCTGCGCATCTGTGTGTGAGTGTGTGTGTGTGTGTGTGTGTGTGTGTGTTCAGGGTGTGATCTGTGTGTGAGTGTGTGTGTGTGTGTCTCAGGGTGTGTGTGTGTGTGCAGGGTGTGTGTGTGTGTTCAGGTGTGTGTGTGTGTGTGTGTGTGTGTGTGTGTCTGCGCATCTGTGTGTGAGTGTGTGTGTTTCAGGGTGTGTGTGTGTGTGTGTGTGTTGTGTGTGTGTGTGTGTGTGTGTGTGTGTGTGTGTGTGTGTGTGTGTGTGGTTTATGTGGTTTATGGGTGTTGTGTGTGTGCTGTGTGTGTGATGTGTGTTGCTGTTGTGTGTGTGTGTGTCTGGGTGATGTCTGTGTCCGTGTGTCTGATGGCTTAAACTGCTAATGTGTGTGTGTGTGTGTGTGTGTCTGTGTGTGTCTGTGTGGGTAGTTTCAGGGTGTGTGTGTGTGTGTGGCATGCTGTTGTGTGTCGTGTCTGTGCTTGTGTGTGTGTCCCCTGTGTGTGTGTGTGTGTGTCGTAGTGATGCGCCTCACATCTGGCATTCACAGCATTCCAGCGCTCAGTATCGGTGCGAGGCCAGACTGTAGGATGAAATGAATGCATTGACTCTCTGCTGAAGGCCGCATGCAGGACAAACGCATTACTCCAGAGGTCAAAGGTCAAGCGCGGCAAACGAGCGCTGCAGATGCAGGAAGAGGAGGCGGATTTCCTCCGTCCGCTCTTGCACTGGGAAAAGTCTGGTTGCCATGGAGACCCAGCTGTGACGGCCAGTCGACCTCACTTCCTGCTGTTACCGT
>CM041795.1:58048889-58076388 GCA_023376895.1 Aspiorhynchus laticeps
ACTCATCGGGGTGTCCATTCATTTTCAACAATTCAACAGTCAAACATCAATTATTCCTCGAGTAAATAATCTTGATTTGGTGAATGACTATAATTACAGCTCTCTATGAAATTGCTTTTTCTTGTTTCCTTCAGTTGAATTTTCTAGCCTGATTAACATACAGACTCCTTTTATACTTAGATATCTGTGTGTATTTATGATTTATTTTAATGTTAAAAAGGAGAAAATCTCTGACTCAGCTTTTAAAATATAACACACAGACAATATTTCCATTCTATCTTTATTGTTATTTTAGTATGCATTGACATACTGTTATAGATTTTAATAATATTTTGATTCCATTTTCATAGTTTTCACTTTTCTAGTAAAATTCACTTTTCAAGTTGTTTGAACATAAATGTGTGTTGGAAGTGTGTGTACACATCCATCCTATAATGATGCAGGGGAAGACAAGATGTCTCCGATTGAGAGATTGAGGCATTTGTTGTTGGATGTAATAATGAATATAGCAGTCGTCATTTACTCCCGACATCTGAGCCGCTGAAGACACAGAATATTAACGTTACTTTCGCTTTGAAGCGAATGCGCCAATCCCCGATCTGCCTAAATGTGTCTGTTCGCGCGAATCATTCGTGATCCAGCTTCATCTACAGAAGTGAGTATAAGGGTTTTTATGAATCTTTGCAAATCGCCTTTATAATGTGCTAGTTAGCCAGTTTCGTGGCTAAAGTAAACAGTACTGCTCCTCACCCCACATAAGAGAGGGGCGGAGTCAGCAGAGCTCATTAGCATTTAAAGCAACATGGACTAGAATGGCTTGCTGAAAACAGAGCTGTTTTTGACAGGTTTAAAAAGGTTATTTTTTTACAATACCTTTGAGAAATTTTAACCAAAGTATGTTATAGACTTTTAATTTAGACCCTAAAGAATCATATCAACTTGTGCAAAATGGGCATCCGATGACACCTTTAAAGTTTCACTAATTTCGCTTTGTTTTGTCATTTTAATTAGTTTTTGGTTCTCTTAGTATGTCTGTAGTTTTTTTTATTATTATTTTTAAATTAACTTTATTTCAGTTTTACTTCAATTAAGTTAAACTAAATGAAAATGAGATTTTTTTTTATTTTTTTTTTATTGGTTTTAATTTGAGTTAACTATAATAACCCTGGATCAGCCTTTCTTACATCTGTTTGCTTAGTGAAGTGTGATTGGCCTTGTCTTTCTTGTGTTTATAGTCATGCTATGGTACATTGCCAACAAAAACAAAAGACGTGTTCAAAAATCTTAAACCTCTCTGCTTCATTAGACATTTTCCTGCCTTCTTTCATATTTCCATCAGAATCTGCACATCTAATTTAGGCTGTTCCAGCTCTGAGTGCGGGACACTAGATGTGTCACACTGCGTTTGCATGGGCTTTACACATCATTGTTCTCTGTGTCTCCTGATGTGTGTCTTCTCTCCCTGCTGGAGGCTGCTGTAAGTGCACCGCTGGATTTAGGTCAGCAGCAGATCAGAGTGCTTTACAGACAGCAGCAGATAAACAGCAGCATGTCAATACTCTTTGTACGGATATTAAATCTGTGGAAGTGTGTGTGTGTCTATGGGAAGCCTTTGTATGTTTCCCACTCTTTCTCTCTCTCACACACACACACACACACACTGTATTGTAGCAGTGACATTGAGGGTGATGAATGTGGAATATTTGCTCTGTTAAACCGGCTGCCGCAGCACAAATAATACATTGTAAAATCACAGAGGCGTCCATCTTGGCTCTGGATCCTGCACAGTTTCCTCAGACCTCTGTCCTTGTGTGGGCTGGGAACTGCTAAAGCGTTCGGATTGATTTGTTTGCCATCACAGTGAATGTGGTCGCGGTGTATCATGCCACGTCTCTGTATTTTGACAACATGACGATAACAGTGCTGGTCGTGAGGGAGAAATGTCTGAGGAAGTGTTAAGATCCTGCGCTGGTTAGTTGTGATGTTCATGAGCTCCGCTAGAAGGAGATAGAGAGCAATAACACCACACACTTTGACCTTAGACTCTCAGAGTCTGTCCCAATACACACGCTTGGTCACTTGAGAGTGTGTGCAAGACTGGTCTGATGAATCTCAAAGGTCGGTGCCCTTAATAAACACTTATAGGCCTTGGGAGCGATATTTGAGGTTGGATATAACCCATCATTCATTTTTAGAAACATATAAGCTCACAAGGGTTCTGCGGGTCTTAAAAAGTCTTGAATTGCACTTCCACAAATTAAGGCCTAATAAGTTGTTACATCAGAGGAGAGTGTCTTTAATTCATAAAGTGGCATTAAAAGTTGCATGCACTGCAAAACCTGTTTTCGCTTTGAATTGAGTTGATTGTTCTGAGTTCATTAGCAGACATTTGTTCTTGTTTTAATCATAAACACTTTTGTTTTTTATTTACCTTTTTCTTATATAACAAGAGTTCCAAAACGCATGTCATTTTGCTTCTCAAGTAATATTTGCACTGGAAAACAAGGCTTGTGTGTGTTTTTTTTTTTGGGGGGGGGGGGTTGTAAAAGAAGTTGTATTTTCAAACTTTGAATTGTTGCTAAAAAAGGGCATTTACGTTTACAGAACATACTGATGTATTGCGTTCCATTCTTATTCTTTAAATTTTCTTTACTTGGTCTTAAAAAGGCCTTCATTTACCTTCATAAACCTGGCAGAGAAACTGGCTCTGAAATTGTGCAGTGTCTAGGAAAACTTTTTATTGTAAGCTAAATTAATTGGATATAACTTCGTAGTAAAACTTAAAATATTATATGTGTGTTTTATAAAGTAATTTTTACCCCCCAATTAGAAGCACTACAAAATACACTTATTGACTTTGCAGAAAGAAAGAAAGAAAAATAAAATAGGATATTGCATTCAGGACAAGTCCTAGAAAGAGTTTTTTTGTTTGTTTGTTTTTGTTTTTTTTGGGGGGGGGGGTATGCTGATATCACACAATGCTGCTATACGAAGCAGAGCTGACAGATATGTTTTTGTGCTGATCTGTTCACTCTGTCTGTCTTTCTCAGAGAATGGCTGAATACAGCTCGATGTTGAGTGATCTGTCGGAGAACATCACTAATGAAGACCTGGAGCAGCTGAAGTCGGCCTGTAAGGAGGACATCCCTGAAGACCAGAGCATCTCCATCACCTCCTCCAAAGACTGGTTCAGTTACCTGGAGAAGAATGACAAACTGGCACAAGGTGAGGAAGACGCTGGCCTCTTCAGTCTCGATCAGTATAGTGAGCGAAGCTGCCAAACATTACGTTTCTCCTAAAATGAAAATTAATTTACTCTCCCTCAGGCTGTCAAGCAGAGATTAGACTGAAGTTATGAGTCACTGATAATATTCCTCTCAAATATCATTTGATTTTATTTTCAAAGTACTGAAACATCCTGTGATTGGTCGTGAGAAAAGCATGAACCAATGATGTTTGACACAACTGCCTTTGTGAAAAAATAACTTTATCAAACTTTTAAAAATTGTACTTATTATGAACCTAATATACTTTTAAAGAATACACTTAAGTGTGAACTTAATGTAATGTTTTTCTGATCTTGAAGTAAATGAAATGTTATATCATACAATTACAATTAAATAAAAAAAGTATTATAGTTTTAATTTATATTAAATGTAATTATCTGAACTTTAGAGCGTTTTTGACCCACTTAAGGGTTAGGTAGGACTTAAGTACATTAGTATATGTCATTTCATATTTACATTTGTTGTCTTTGAAATATGGTTAAAGTACTGCTGAATGTACTGACATGCATTTATGATAAACTAAAATATAAAAATAAAATATACTTTAAAGTAATTTCAATTGAAACTTGTATGGCATTTATTTAAATATAGTTGTAATGAAGTTGCAGTTTAGTACAGATTAAGCATTTAACATCTATTAACTTTAAATGTAGGCTAATATTGGATAACATGCTACATCTAAAACAGTGATTTAAAATGTATTTTAAAGTAAAACTTAATTTGCCTTTACTACAAAGGTCACTTTAAAAGTGTACTTACAGTAAGTGTGTTTACAAACAGTCATGAAAGTGTCTCTATTTAAGTCACTTAAGTGGCCTTTTATTTCATTCATATTATACAGTATTATCTGCAAGTAAGGTTGGTTACAATTTATTTTAAGGTGTCCTTCTTACAGTGTAATTATACATTTGATTTAAGTACTGCGTAATATTAATTAACGACATGTACTCACTATATGTTTAGGGTTACTTGCATGTAATCATGCATAATTAATTATTATAATAGTATATGTAACATGTGAAACAAGGACACCTTAAAATAAATTGTTACCGTACAGTTTTTAAAAATGTACTTTAAAGATTTGAAGTGCACATTCAATACAATTAAGCGCACTTCTGTTTCACAAGGGTGTTTCATAAGGCACCATGTTCGAATATGTTTAAATATTTCATATTCCAAAAAAATAAATGTTTTATGTGTTTGGAGCAGCATGACGACAGACGTTTCCATTCCTTTAAATGACAGTTGAGCTTATTGTACAGGCATGTGCTCATTTGATAAGACGTCTCTGTGATTGTCTTGCACAGATAACCTATCCTACATAGAGCACATCTTTGAGATCTCGCGGCGGCCGGACCTCCTGACCCGGGTCATCGAGTACCGCACGACCGTGCTGAAGATCTCCGAAGACGACGAGATCGACACCAAACTCACACGCATCCCCTCGGCGAAGAAATACAAGGGTACACAACACCTCTCTTTAACAGTATCTGTGTCCTTTACTTGCTCTTTGTCTGTAACAGAGTTGTCTTTGCGTTTCTCCTCTGTATCATTCATAGATATCATTCGCCAACCGTCAGAAGATGAGATTATCAAACTGGCCCCTCCCCCCAAAAAAGCATGAGGTCAAAGTTCATGAGCTCTGCTCCTCATCCCCGGCACTTCATCTTTTCCATCATCTTCACCAAACCACGCCCACTGCCCCGCCCACTCCACCGAACAGAAGCCAAGCAGCCAATCAGATCGCCAAGATGCTTTACAGCCACGCCCACGCCACGGAATGCACGGAAAACTGAATGAAAGACAAAGAAATGGACAAAAAGACAGCGACCAAATGACTTGCAGACTTGCAGAAGTGAACGGGTCATTGGTCAGGTTGTGTGTCTGTGTTCGCTGACGCTTGTGTGGAATTGTGTATGAGTGAGAGAGAGTTTATTCACACCCTTGATAGCGTTGAGTGGGATCGTAACGTTGGTCAGATCAACGCAGTTCAAGTCTTAATGAGATTTAACTAATGTGAATCAAGTAGAGAAACCGGTTTAGCCACTGATCGCTGTTCCTTTAGACACATTTATCCCCTGGTTAGTATCGTCGGTACATTCCCTTTAAAACACGACTCATATCAACATTTAAAAGTGTTACAGAGAGTTCATCTCTGAATTTGTGTGATTGCCACTTAGAAAGCCAATATTTGCCTTCTTTAGAAATGAAATGCATTATTGCAGGGTATGCAATTACCTAGTAGAGAATTACTATTGCTTTTTATATTTCTGTATGTCATACTTCTAGGAAATATAGTTTATTAAATGATCAGTTATAGATTAATCACTGTTTCGTATCAAACGACAGCAGTCTTATATATCAGCATAAATGAGGTTTGTTAAAATTGCTTGAGAGACTAAATTAGCCGTTTATCTTATCTTATTAAATGTATAACGGGCCTAAAAACTCTGTCTGTGGATGATTAGATCATGGTAGAACACAAAATCCATAAAAACAAAATGAAAAAAATCTGTGTTTAGTAAAGTTTTAGCTATTTCTGCAGTATTTGCATCAGGAAATAGAAGGCATATATTTTTGTTAAATCTTTAAATTGCTCAATTTGACTACTTCTACTGTGAATTATTTATTCAGATGCCTCAGTATGCCATTATGTGAAACATTAGGATTATATCACATATATTTTCAGTTGATAATTTATATACTGATAGAGGGTAGGAAACAACTGCAACTAAAACAGGGATAACTATAAATAACTATCCATAAACTGCAGCACTCAATATGTGGCCAAAAGTCTGTATGGATCACATTGTGTATCCAAACAGTGCATCGTTTTAGCTGTTTCCGTATATTTTTATCTATTGTTCATCATAACACAGCATATTAAGATTGTGCTGCATTTACAAATATTGATATCATGATTATGATTGTGATATTCCTTGGCCTTTTATTCGCACCATCTGCTGGAAGACTGTTTAAACACGACTCTAAATTTGCTCGATCACTGTGTAGTTGCTCAGCCCCTGCAGACTGTTGTTTTCATGCGATAAAGCCGCAGCGGTTATTGAGGACATGCCATGCGTGTTTTTATGCGTCTGCATTTCCACCCACGCATGAGGGCCGCATGCACCGTTCAGCTCCAGGCTGCTTCTGCAACTCTCTGTCATTCTGTTGTGTGATTGTGATGCATCGCAGCTAACAAGCTGTAAGACCTCAGCAAAACCTTGCATGGAATCTGGAACTACGCATTTATAAAAGTCTGGGATATTTTGCAACATCCGTGGCCCTTTTAACTTGAAAAATGGTAACTGTGGATTTCTGAGGACTTTAAAAAATGTCCTTTCAAGGTTTAGATCAGTGAGTTATGAGTAAAGTTTATTTCTGTCGCTGCCAACCTAAAATGACAGTTCTGTTTTCATTTACTTATCCTGCATAGTAGAAAGTCCTAAATGATCTTTTCCATACAATAAAAGTGAATGGGGACTCATATACAGTATATATATATATATATATATATATATATATACTGTATGTATGTATATATATACACACACTCACACTCAAATCTATAGATGCTTATTTCTGCCATGAAGTAAAATATAAAAAAAATATATTAAAATATTAAAAAGATAATTGACTTTTTATCGAAAAATTCCCTGAATTCTGGTGTTTTATTGCACAATTCTGACTTAAAAAAATAGAATTTTGAGATATAAACGAAAGAAAGAAAGAAAGAAAGAAAGAAAGAAAGAAAAGTTGACATCTCGCAATTCTGAGAAGAAAAGTTAGAATTGTGAGATAAAAAGAAGCATTAATAAAAAGTAAATAACATAACAAAAAAGTTATTATTATTATTATTGTGTAGCTAAAAAAAAACTGTATTGTAACCTCAGTTACAGTTTTATAACTTGTTGATTGCGATATAAAAACGTGCAACTCTGAGGAAAATCAAAATTGCGGTGTTTAATTTTAGTTTAATTGTTAAACTCAAAATTCCAAGTTATTAACTTGCAATTGTGAAAATAAAAAAATAAAATAAATGTCAGCTGTAACAAAGTTCGTAGATCGGGAAGAAGGAGGCGGGAACCGGCGAACATTTAAATAAGTTTAATAAAACAAATAAACAAACACAAAAGTAAAGCAGCAGCCCCTCACGGACGACTGCCGCACACAAAACACAAATTAAAAGTCCAGGCCTGGTCCTCTCTCGTCTTCCACTGTCGTCGCTCCTCCTTTTATCCTTCCGGAGCTCCTCCGTGGGACTCGAGACCGGTGAGTGGTGCAGGTGTCGCTCATTATCATTAACTCCACCGGCCTCGCTCTGCTCCCACGGCTCTCGGCCCCGCCCCACTCGTCACATCAGCATTGTGAGATGAAAAGTTGGAATTACTTTTTAAATATATTTATTCTGTAGCAGAAATAAACTTTGATACAAATCTCATTTGCACTTCTGCATATTTTAACATGGTGCATCACATTCAGTCAGTAGACAAGAACCAATAGCATTTAGTATCAGTAACAGCAAACCTGGCATCTTGCCACTGAATTGAAATATATTTGAGTTTATTAATTTTCATGTATTTTGGTCTTTCTGACACAACGCTATCGTTTGACATCAGAGGACTAGAAATTAATGACTTTGACAGTCTCTCATTCCTCTTTCGTTGTATGCAAAAGTTGTCCTTTTTAAGTCCAATAAATACTAAAACAGATTTGAGGACGAGCAAATGACAGAATGTTAATTTTTGTCATTTCTCAAAGATTACCGTGCAAAATCCCAATTTATGTGACAAGTCACATACGATCCCTTCGAAACACAGATTGTACATTATTCTATTTATTGTAGTTTTTTATGTTGTTGTTGTTGATGTATTGATGTTTCTTGATCGTGTACAAATATCATCTTGTGAATTTTGTGGCGTGTGACATTGTGACTGTGGTGATGTTCCCTGTCTAGTGTCTCTCCGGACACACGGCCAAACGCTCATTCATTTCTCTATTAGTTTAATAATTATAGTCGGTTGGTTTAGTTTGTTTGCATCCTCGGTCCTGACTGAATTCTCTGTGATACCTGACTCTAGATCAGCTCTCTATAGGCTTACGTTAGTTTTACCAACCAAACGTAGAATTTCATAACGTCCCCAGACCAGCAACCAAGGGCTTCAGATGTGCTCACGTCATTCACGGTGGTTTTCATCGCACACTCGATTAGATGTGGTACTGTTGATCACGTATTGTGTGCATGTCTGTACGGTTCGTTAGTGATCGGTAGATTTGTCTCTGTTAAGGGTCTCTGTTAAGCACTGTGCTTTGTGCTTGAGATCAGTGTATTTTTAAAACACAGCGCCTCCACTGGAGAACTTCGGAAAAGCCATATTATCATTGCTCGCCCTTTTCCATGTTTCTTCTTTTCAAACAATAGAGGCGTATTCGGATGAATTTCCTGTTGCCGCAGGAAATGACGCGGAGCTCGATGTAATACGGTTTATTTTCTTCACAGTGTCTTTCTTTAGTTTAATGCCACTTCTTCTCCTCTATGCAGAGATTATTGGGCACTGTGCACAAGCGTCTCCTCTAGACACGTTTGTGACGTCATTAATAACCACTACAGTACATGCAAGTATTACTGTGTTCGGCCAAATCAAACAGTGCAATGCTGAAGCCATAGATGCATAATCATGTCATTTGATTGTCAAATTGGATGTCACAGTATTAAAACATATCAGCCTTGATAATGCTGCAAAAGCTTCGTAATGCTGAAGATTTGTCGCTATTGGCATGACAGAAACATGACTTTTATCCTGCTTTTATTTAATGTGTCCAAAACAAGTACCACTGAATCTAACTAAAAATGACCACAGAAATAAATCCTGTTCAAACCTGTCCACTTCAGAATATACATAAACAAATGCATAAAGAAAATTAAGCTTATTTTTTGATCCATTACAGTTTTTGACATTGACATTTCACCTAGATATCATAAAACACACAATGTCTGGATTTCTATTATTATAATACAATTTTTTGCTTTATAATAATGACAACGGGGAAGGATGTGCTTATTTGTCATAAACATTATGCCGTAATGCAAAAGCCTAAAAATAGGCTTTATTTTCTTTTGCACAATTTCATTTTCTTTCTTTATTAAGTTCTGACTGATGCTTTGTCCTTAAGTTGTACATACAAATATGTTGTGGATTTATAAACGTGTTTTATTATTAATTTATTTAATGCAAGTGTATCTTCTGGTGTACTGAAGTGTGTTTACTAACTGGACAAGCGTGAGGCATCTCTTCATCAGTGTGTTAATGTAAGTGTGATGCTCAGATCAGGTCTATTCTGTTGGGTTTATCGTAGGGCTCTGGGTTCAAGATCCTTTTCTATAATCTTCTGTTTTGATAACTTTACAGCATAATTTACGTGTCTTTTCATCATATCTTTCTTTTTTTGTATTTTGTTGTAGTGTTGTTCCAAATGCTTGTTCTCCTTCTTAGTAATGCTTCTCAGCATAATATGAGCGTTTTGAGCGTGTCGTAGTAGCCATGCCTTCGTCATGTTGAGAAATGTTCGTATGAGAGCCCACTGGCTTTAAATGCAAGAAAACCTTTAAAGATCATTCATTGAAGTTCCCCGTCAGAACGTGAGGCTGAGAAATAAAGAACCGGTTTGTGTAGAGATTGAAACACTCATCGTCGGTTGATGTGGTGTGATGCTGTTACTGAGATTGTGAAAAGAGGGATTTCGACGACGATGAAATATGGTGTAGTTTGAGAGAGTGGATTGTAGGGCTTTAGTGAATACTTTGATCACAGGAATTATGAAAGTAAATATGGTCAAAAAACTTCTGCACGGTGAATCTCATGAAGAAATTTGAAGGCCTTTGAAGTATTATTTTGTATAAAGAACAGGGATTTTTTTTAGGACCATGAAATTTATTTTACATTCCCAGCTAATAAGGAACATTCTCTGAATGTCGGTTAATGTTCTGAAGATTCTTTCAAAGTTATGAACAAACGTTCTTCTAGTTAAAGGGTTTGTTCAACCAAAAATGAAAATTATGTCATTATTCACTCATCCTCAGTTTGTTCCACACCTGTATGAGTTTCTCTCTCCTGTTGAACACAAAAGAAGATATTTTGAAAAATGTTGGTAACCAAACCGTTGACGGCATCCATTGGCTTTCATAGTATGGGAAAAAATAAAAAATACAAGGGAAGTCAATGGCTGCAGTCAACTGTTTAGTCATTTTTGGGTGAACTATCCCTTTAATCTTCTCAAAACATTGAACACACACACACATACACACAAAATATATATATATTTTTTTTTACTGCTTGTTTCAGAATGTTAAGAGAACATTAAAAAAGTAACGTTCCATAATGTTTGCAAAATGTTCAAATGGAGTGTTCCCTTAATCAGTGAAAACCTGTCTTGACTTATTTTCTAAATAATTATTATTTTCTTGATTGTTTTTGTGAGATTCACCCACACATGCTTCATCAAGTGGTATTGGTTTAAATGTAGAGGCATTTTAACTGTCTTGACTTCACATTCCTAAAACATTGAGGTGGAAATGTAGAGACCTTGTGGAGGTTGTTTGAGCTGAAGAACCGATGATAATTATGTTAGACAAGCTGATGTTACTGTAGAAACTGAAAGGCGTAAAGACAGACGAATAGAAAGACATATCATATATGGATAATACAATGCACATTTGTAGCAAGAAAAACATTAAAGTCTAAAATATAAAGCACATGCGAAATGATTGTGTGCATCAGAGCTGTTAGAGCTAACGTTTACACTGAGGACTAAAGCATGCTCTCGTGCCATGACAAAGTGCCAACTTGATTTGTGTTTGTTCAGAAGCTTAAAACAGAGACTTTAATATGCAGGATTGTTTATGGCTCTGGTGATAAGAAGCCCCGAGGTTGTGCTGTGTGTGCAGGTGTGTGGTGTTTGGGCTGGAGATGCAGTGCTGTGTGAACTCAAGTGGATTGCAGTGCTGTGATGAAGTCGGGTAGAATAGCTGCTTTAATAGATATTGAACTTGGGTTGGTCTTAGACTCTCGCTGAAGTACTTCTTTGTTTTGGCTTTTTTTTTGGTCATTGCATATTTATTTATTGATGTGATGCTCTTTTTTTCTTTTTCTAAGTTGCTTCATAAGACACTTTAGCTTAAAACCGCTTTGCAGACCGCTGATGTTCTCGCTGAGTCTCGTTTTTCTCTTCTGACATTAAACGTTAAATCTCCATGAGCGGATTGCTGTTAGCATTTCTTCAGTAATTCTGTTTGCTTTCTTTCTTTCTTTTGTCTTACGTTGCAGCAACAAAGTGATGGACACTCATGGAAATCTGTTTGTGAAATGTACCTACAGATGTGGCTTCTCTCTTGGAGTAAATTAGGCTAAACCGAAATGATGCCGTTTTGTCATTGTGCTTAAATGAATATATAAATATTATATTCTATATTAAAATATATTTGCTAACCTACAGATCTGTGTGAGTCAGTTCTTTGCCTCGCTCTCAGATAAAGTTCACAATGAAATGTGATGATATAAAATGCACAACAACACAAATGCATATGTTTAGAATTGATGGAAGTAATATATTTCTTTGGGCTTGAAAAAAAACAAGTTGCATGAAAAAAGAGGTTTTATTAACAAATGTTTTCTCTGTAAATATATATTAAATTACATATGTTTTTATTGTATTTTTTATTATTATTATTAAATATTTTGTATGCATGTTGTAAAGTTTAAAACTAATGTATGCATTCCACATTTCAATTGTTTCATCAGTCATGATGCAATGAAACATACTAAATTGTGCGGTTGTCTGTTTTGGCCAAGTGGCCCAAGCTCGCACTCTTTACTCTTAGCCTATAATTTAATAAATCACTATGCAGCAGGTATTAGCTATATCATTATTAAACTCTATTTTGTGGGTTTTAGTGAAAATGGCCTAGGACAGACATCACTTTTGACCAGTAATGTCTGTGGAAAAGCTCTGTGGTTGAGCTGCATGCTGTCTGGGTTTCTGGTAAGACACTGCCCTCATGTGGACAGAAAAAAAAGATGGCCTTATAGAGAATTTCCATTAACCTTTGAACCATTGAAGACTGAAATAACAACAGCAGTGCCTGTTTAACAGGTTGGACCGGTTGAGTTTTCCTTTTGCTTTAGCTTGTGCTGCATGTTAAAATCTAGTTTCCACCGATGAAGACACTTGATGATCAAGCACCGGATGAGCCAGTAAAGTAAGTTATTTATGAATGTATTGTGTTTTACATTGAAGCGTTGTTTTGTATCGGGAGTTTTGAGAATAGTCTCCATGTCTTGACATATTGTTTACAGCTTCACATCAGTCTGAAGTATTTGACAAACCTAGCCGAATCCTCTGATGAAAAGATGGCAAAACCTGCAAGTGAGTGTATAATAACATCAACATGTAACTGAACATGAAAATCACTTTTTGTTTACTTTCTTAGTATATGATCTGCAGCCCTGAAAATGATTCATTGACACACCACACTGGTACAATTGTGTCCTTACGAAGGTACAAACCATTGTCACTGGGGCAGTACCTTTTAATGGGACAGAATTGTACCTTAATATAAAGAAACAATTTGTACAATTCCAGTTTGTATCTTTAAGTTCATAATTTGTACCAGGGGCAACCAATTTTTTTTTTTTTTTTAAACCTGCTGGTACAATATTGAACCTTCATCAAAGGTACACATGAAGATACCACCACAGTGATAAGACACTTTAACTGTGCCAAATGTGTTCCTTCCAGAACTATTAAAGTTATTTTTCCTATTGAACAACAAGCGCATTCAACAACTGAACCCAAAAGGCATCAGTTTAATATGAGTAATTGTAATTATCAAATACATGTTTAAACAATTTGTTCCAGTTTACAGTAAAATGTTTTTTTTTTTACTGTTTATAAATATTTTCAGTTTACAATAAAGATTTCAAAAATATTTTAACAAAATATAACTTCTTTAAAAACATTTCTCCAGTTGTTGCAAAACATTTCACAAAAATGTTACAGTATATAAAATACATTTTCCGATTTACAGCATAAAACATTTCACAAATTGTTCACAATACTTTACATTTTCCACACAATACCCTTGCATTTACTTAACATACTATTCATTTAAGTTACTTAACTTTAAAGTGGAAATGAAATTATACAAAAGCATCAAAAACATTGTAATGAGATGTGCACAACACTAATATGTTGTAGGTTAGTGACTATGCATATCTGGTTCCCACATACAAAAGTCATCAACCATATAAAGGTCAAGTTCCTCTCCTGGCATCAAAACCAGTCCTTGTCATATGAAACATAAAATGCATGAAAATGACAGTCAAACGATTGTGAGAGCAACAGTTGTCCACACAGTATCCACAGTGTATCTAAAACATACTTAACCTGAAAGAATAAAGGAACTTCTTCTGTATGCACAACATCAATAACAAATCTTTGGTGGCATATTGTACATTATTTACACGCATCTCTTTCATACGGCTAAGTGTTTTATCTGCAAAATCAATGGAGTTCAATTGTTGTGACTTAAGTGTATTTTGAAGCTCACTGGGGTGAATGTGATTTAACAGAGTACAACATGTTCCTGGATCAACATCCTTATTGATCCTGGAACAACATTCCAATCAACCAATCAGAATTGAGGGATAACGTTTCAGGAAATATCTGTTTTAGGCTTATGATTCTACACCCTTGTTAATCAGCTATCATTTCCCACTGATTTTAGGAATAAATTAGCAGAAGCAGAGTAGCAGAGTACAAACCACACTCACAGTGAGGGGCACGTGCCCCCTCAGATTTCTGAGACAAGTGGATTTTGAATGCAGCTTCCAAAAGACAAATAGCCGAATACTATTTTTTTTATATTTGATATGATCACACTGGTGTGATTAGATCGTTCAGTGCGGCACAGCATCAGCTGCTAAATTCAAATCTGCGTTCGCTGGCTGTACAGCACTACGTTATAACCAATCACACACGATTCTGTTGAGCTTATGAATGCAATGACCAATCAGAGACGTTCAGATGAGTCATCGCTGAAACGCAGTGTTTTGTTAACTTAATCGCGGGTTTGGGGGGTTTATGCAACCTGTGATCGCATGCAGTTGCTGACGCTCGCGAAAGCGTGCAATGGCTTTCTTATGAACGCTATTTTTTCTGATTTCACTTTCGAACATGTTCAGCAAGGAGAGGAGAGAGGATGGAAAGGGATGCCCCCCTTGACCCGGGCCCTGGAACAATGTAGAACAATCTTTTGTTTGTAAATTCACTTTTTATCGGTTTCATTTTGATAACCATGACACAATACGCTATAGCATTAATATAACATGAGAAGAGTTTGTAACCCAATTAAAGCACGGGATGAAATACAGTGAGTGAGTCTGGTAAATCGTGAATTAGCTGTCATCATCAAAGCTCGTGCAGCCAGTCACGCTGGAGAAACTGCGATGAACGTATCCCGCGTCTGCTCGCGAATCACTCTTGCGGTAGTCTACTGATTCCACTGCTTCAAGTCAGACGCTGATTGATCTGCTCAAATCGAATACAACTTTATGCGCTCTGCAGAGCCCATGCTCCTCCAATTAATCATCCATTAACGGTTTACACAAATAAGTTCGTTAAGAAAACCAGTGGCGGCTCGTGGGTTTTAAAATAGAAGAGGCATACTAATTGTATTGGTCTGGGGATCCCTGCCGATTATAATTATTATTATTTGCTTAACCACTTTAAAATGGCTTTTTGGTTGCTTTTAGTCAGAAAACGATACACATACAGCAAGCTAATATAATTTCACTTGCCTGGCCTATCACTTAAAGCAAACTTCCATCCCTTCTTAAAAGTCTGTGTTATAACTGCCTGTTGTGCCATTTAATTAACTTAAGCCACGACTGCGGTAGCCTATATCCAGTAGGCGTGTTCTCCCTTTATTTTTAATTTGTATACTGTTTGAATGACAGCTTGTTAAATCTGTTGGCGATCAAATATTCAATATCGCTACTCATCATACTTGGTACATTGTCATGCAGCAGGAGACGTTCAAACTAATATTTTGTAATTTACATCTCTATGATGATTGGTTGATATATCAGAATGGAGGCTAGCCTCCCCTGCTAGGTTTCTTTTCTCAACACTCCTCAGCGCTGAAAGTGAACACTCGATGCTGATTGGCTAATTTATTTTTACCAACGGAGGCAGGAGAGCTCAGCTGTCCCCCCAGAGATTATTTTACTATAGGGAGATGAGATGGTCTGTATTACTTACTATTGGAGAAAGCGTAACAGATAACTCGGATCACGTGTCCCTTAATAACCAATCACATTACAGCCTTGACGTCATTGAATTTCAGTCAGAGTTTCAGTCAATCGCCATTTACGGATAGCATAGGAATGAATGAGAAGTGCCGTAAGCAGAATCCCACCTGTCGCAAAAAGTCAGTGACTTCTCTTTTAAAACAGCTTTTTTTTCAGTGTAAACTCTAAAAATAGTTCAATCTAAAAGTATTGTTTAATGTAAAACATGTTGAAGATTAGTAGATAGGCTGTCGATTCATTAAATGATAAGCCGTTTCCTCTAAAAAGCTGTTTATTCAACGTAGCGAAGCCTCTCCTCCATTGACATCCATTCAAAAACAAACGGCCTCCAGTCTCCTTTCCCACGTACTGCCAGACCGGAAGCGTTAGCTTTAGCCGTTACGCTTTTTCGGCTAATGGTTGCAGGCTTGCCTTCTAGTGGCTTTGTCTTCCCTTCTCTATCACTTAGCGGTTGTAATTACATCAGCAGATTTGGCACATTCGCGGTAGAAAAGCAGCGCTTTCCAACTTCAGTAACATTTTACATTACAATGGTATTACAGCTTTGAAATTACAAACAACAAATACAGATTCTGAGACATGAACTAAAATGAACTGTGAATTTTATTAACATTAAATTGTCCTCCTCCCATTTTCACCTCAATATTTTGGGGAAGCTGTGCCTCCCCTGACGAGCCGCCACTGAAGAAAACTGACTGAGGGGGCACAAGTTGTTTTGTTAATAGATTACACTATTAGTCTACTTTGCCCATCAACATTTATTGATCAAATAATAATCTATAAAAGTGCAAAATGCATTTACTTACACATATTTGAGAATCAAGATATTTCCTAATATAGTTAACACGTTTGGAAATATTTCAAATAAAAAGGAAATAAATAAATAAAACATAAGCCTATATCAGTTATACAGTGCTATCGTGGATGCTGTGTGTCACATGACATGCGTGCCCCCTCAAAAATCATGAGTGCATGACGCCCCTGATGGGTAGGGTTAGGTTTAGGGGTGGGGTTTGGGTTAAGTCTATATCTTTGTACAGTAATGTTGATACAGGATCAACAAAACCATGTTTTTATAAGGCAATGAACTGCATGAATATGCTTACCGTTCATCTGCTAGCATTCAGTTAAACTTAATTTAATAGCAGAGAGTGAAACACAGAGGTTTATTTAGCTATGAAATGAGTCATCAAGTCCTGCCCCCTTTGTGTCATAAACCGGTTACACCGAAAGTTATCTTTGTGTATAATCAAGTGCAAGAATCACACTAAGATTGTTACGGGTCTGAAGAGACGTGAGACAGGTGGATCCATTCGCAAGGCTTTATTAATAAACATGGTCAATACAGGCAGGGTCGATCAATGGCAAACAGGTATGGCATGGGCAAGACACAAGAATAATCCAAGGCAAGCGTGGGTCGGAGATCGGCGTACAGTATCCAGAGGGCGAGGCAGAGAGATAGTCCAAGGTAAACGAGCAATAATCCACAACGAGGTAATCAGAGTCCAAAGGGCAAAACAGAGGGAATATCCAGGAAAACGGGCGGAGTCAAACACAGGAAATCAGAACTAGAGAACAAGAAACGCTTAGTATGCAGACTGGCTAACAATACTCGGCAGCGTGTGAATGAATGTCCATGGTATTTATAGTGCTTGTGTGTGCGTGTGATTGGGTGATGGTGATTGCGTGATTGTTTGCAGGTGCGTGTGGGATAAATGGTGAACAGCTGTGTGGGTGCAGTGGATGCTGGGAAATGTAGTCCTTAGTGTGATCTGTGACGGTGTGAAAGTCCATGTGGTGGGTGAGTGACCTCTAGTGGTGAGTGTCTGAAAGTTCGTGGCCTGGATTCGTGACATAGCCCCCCCCAATGAACGGCTTCCAGACGCTCCTATAATCCAGGGTGGAGCGGACGGAGCTGGTGCCCACCGGGGCGGAGTGGACGGAGCTGGGGCCCGCCAGGGTGGAGCGGACGGAGCTGGTGCCCACCGGGGCGGAGTGGACGGAGCTGGGGCCCGCCAGGGTGGAGCAGGCAGAACTGGAGCCCCCCAGGGCGGAGCAGACGGACCTGGAGTCCACCGGGGCAGAGTGGACGGGACTGGAGCCCCCCAGGGTGGAGCAGGCCGGACCGGAGCCCCCCAGGGTGGAGCAGACGGGACCAGGACCCACCAGGGCGGAGCGGACGGGACTGGAGCCCACCAGGGCGGAGCGGACGGGACTGGAGTCCCCCAGGGCAGAGCAGGCATGACAGGAGCTCCCCATGGCGGAGCCGACGGACCTGGAGCCCACCAGACCGGAGTAGGGCCGTAGCCTGGGCAGGAAACCATGTCTTGATCGGAGATCTGGGGGAAAACAGAGACAGACAACACAGAGGGAGCAGAGACAGACCACACAGGGAGAGTAGAGACAGACAACATAGAGAGAGCCATCCTGGTCTCAGGAGCCGTGACAGAGCAGGTCTGGGAGTCACAGGCAGCCTCCATAGCTGTGTCAGGACAGGGCGAGAGTTCACAGGCGGCCTCCATGGCCGGGGCAGGACAGGGCGAGAGTTCATAGACGGCCTCCATGGCCGGGGCAGGACAGGGCGAGAGTTCATAGACGGCCTCCTTAGCCGTGACAGGACAGGGCGAGAGTTCATAGACGGCCTCCTTAGCCGTGACAGGACAGGGCGAGAGTTCATAGACGGCCTCCTTGGCCGGGACAGGACAGGGCGAGAGTTCATAGACGGCCTCCATAGCCGTGACAGGATAGGATGAGAGCTCAGAGACGGCCTCCTTAGCCGTGACATGACAGGGTGAGAGTTCATAGACGGCTTCCTTAGCCGTGACAGGACAGGGTGAGAGCTCACTGACGGCCTTTATAGCCGTGACATACTGGGGTGAGAGTTTACAGGAGGATACCACCGACACCTCTGGAGGTTCTGCAGCTACTGCCGCCACCTCTGGAGGTTCTACGGTGGTAACCTGACCAGGTGAGAGTACGTTGCTGGGCGCTGCTACCTCAGGCAGTCCAATGGCGGTGTGCGCAGCCCAAACGCAACATAGAGCGATCCCTATCATGGCAAGCGCTTCCGACAGGGAAATCAGTTCAGGAATAGGAGAGTTGGAGTGAGTGGATTTGGGGAGACCAGCAGTGCGTACAGATATCAGCTGTGCATCCCTCACGTTGGATATCAACCGGGGAACTTGAAGGACTGGCCTTGAATCTCTGGGTGGGATAGGTTCTGGCTGAGGAGCTGAGACGTGAAGCGGCTCTGGCTGAGGAGCTGAGACGTGAAGCGGCTCTGGCTGAGGAGCTGAGACGTGAAGCGGCTCTGGCTGAGGAGCTGAGACGTGAAGAGGCTCTGGCTGAGGAGCTGAGACGTGAAGAGGCTCTGGCTGAGGAGCTGAGACGTGAAGAGACTCTGGCTGAGGAGCTGAGACGTGAAGAGGCTCTGGCTGAGGAGCTGAGACGTGAAGAGGCTCTGGCTGAGGAGCTGAGACGTGAAGAGGCTCTGGCTGAGGAGCTGAGACGTGAAGAGGCTCTGGCTGATCAGCTGTGACATGGACTGACTCTGGCTGGTCAGCTGCGACGTGGACTGACTCTGGCTGGTCAGATGCGACGTGGCGTGACTCTGGCTGGTCAGATGTGACGTGGCGTGACTCTGGCTGGTCAGATGCGACGTGCTGTGACTCTGGCAGATCAGCTGAGACGTGCGGTGACTCTGGCTGGAGAGCTGAGGCGTGGCGTGACTCTGGCTGGAGAGCTGAGGCGTGGCGTGACTCGGGCTGGAGAGCTGAGGCATGGCGTGACTCGGGCTGGTCAATTGTGGCTTGACTTGACTCACGGAGATCACAGGTGGCTTGGCTTGACACGTGACAATTAACTGTGGCTTGGCTTGACTTGTGGTGATCAACTGTGCTTTGGCTTGACTCCCGGAGATCACTGGTGGCTGGGCTTGATTGGTGACGATCAACTGTGCCTTGGCTTGACTTGTGATGATCAGCTGTGGCTTGGCTTGACTTGTGACGATCAACTGTGCTTTGGCTTGACCTGTGATGATCAGCTGGGCTTTGGCTTGACTTATGATGATCAACCGTGCTCTGGTTTGCCTCTTTAACAGCAGCGGTGACTTGACTTGACTCTTTAACAGCAGCGGTGACTTGACTTGACTCTTTAACAACAGCGGTGACTTGACTTGCCTCTTTAACAGCAGCGGTGACTTGACTTGCCTCTTTAACAGCAGCGGTGACTTGACTTGACTCTTTAACAGCAGCGGTGACTTGACTTGACTCTTTAACTGCAGTGACATGACGAGGTGTTGTTGTGGCCGCCATTTTGTGAGCGTACTCTAGCGCAGCTGCGATGTCACAATTGGGTGTGATGTTTCGTTCCTCCGCAACACCCACAGTGAATGCTGAACCCACAGTCCATAAAGCATAATCCAGGAAATGACTTAGTGACAAACGAGGGGCATTTTGAATAATTTTTGCTTTTAACGGCTGGTTAAGGCCATCACAGAAAAAGTCGATTAATAAACAGTCCGGTAAATCTGAGCCATTAGCCAAAGCCAAATATTCCGTGATGTAACCCTCAAGTGATCGAGTTCCCTGCTTGAGGGCTAGTAACAGGGTCGCTGTATCCATACCTGACCAATCTTGGTTGGGAAAGCCGCTGGATCCTTGTTTGGCCGAGTATTCTGTTACGGGTCTGAAGAGACGTGAGACAGGTGGATCCATTCGCAAGGCTTTATTAATAAACATGGTCAATACAGGCAGGGTCGATCAATGGCAAACAGGTATGGCATGGGCAAGACACAAGAATAATCCAAGGCAAGCGTGGGTCGGAGATCGGCGTACAGTATCCAGAGGGCGAGGCAGAGAGATAGTCCAAGGTAAACGAGCAATAATCCACAACGAGGTAATCAGAGTCCAAAGGGCAAAACAGAGGGAATATCCAGGAAAACGGGCGGAGTCAAACACAGGAAATCAGAACTAGAGAACAAGAAACGCTTAGTATGCAGACTGGCTAACAATACTCGGCAGCGTGTGAATGAATGTCCATGGTATTTATAGTGCTTGTGTGTGCGTGTGATTGGGTGATGGTGATTGCGTGATTGTTTGCAGGTGCGTGTGGGATAAATGGTGAACAGCTGTGTGGGTGCAGTGGATGCTGGGAAATGTAGTCCTTAGTGTGATCTGTGACGGTGTGAAAGTCCATGTGGTGGGTGAGTGACCTCTAGTGGTGAGTGTCTGAAAGTTCGTGGCCTGGATTCGTGACAAAGATAATGTCATTGTGACTTCACATCTGATGCCACTTCCATTAGTCAGCAATATATATATATATATATATATATATATATATATATAATTTCACAATATACACACTCTTCACCAATATCAACAAAACCACTTCAAACTAAACACATACAGACATACAAACTAAACATAAAAAGCAGAGAAATGCATAATTAATTTACTTTAAATGGGTGGATGCCGTTTGGGGAGGGTTTTCCTCGAAGCACTGCTCACCAGACTGAATTTCATTTCTCTGAAAATGAAAGTTAGAACACAATGGTCACATTTTATTTGCTGCTAATGAAACACTATAGCTAGAAAGGTGAGTTATATAATTATGGCAGCCGAAGTACTGCACACACAAACAAATTGAAATTTGTATGAAATGTAATCACCTTTAATTCAAATCAGCAAGCCCAGTTTATCTAGTCTCAGCCTCAGACGTCATGCCCATGGAATGTTGGCTAAACATCTGATGCATATGGCACACTTTTCTGGAAACACTTCAGGAATGTCGAAGTCGTCATCTGACTGGTTGGATTAAACTGGATTTCTGGGGGACGTGAGTGTCACGTTTATTTTCGGTCAGCCGGGAAACAAAGATGCCGTGGGGCCAAACCCCCTCACGAAAGAAGAAAGCCGTCATGTTTACAAATGTGACAACGAATGCTTATCAGGGTCAACTACACAGCTCCTTCTTGCTACTGGAGTTCCTCAAGGTTCAGTGCTTGGACCACTTCTCTTCTCCATCTACATGTCATCATTAGGATCGGGTTATTCAGAAGCATGGCTTTTCCTACCACTGCTATGCTGATGACACTCAACTCTACTTCTCATTCCAACCAGATGATCCGACGGTAACTGCTCGCATTGCAGCCTGTCTGAGTGACATTTCTAGCTGGATGATGGACCATCACCTTCAGATCAATCTTGCTAAGACAGAACTGCTCGTGATCTCAGCCAACCCATCACTTCACCACAACTTCTCTATACAGCTGGGTTCATCAACCATAACTCCTTCCAGGACTGCCAGGAACCTTGGAGTTGTGATCGATGATCAGTTAAGCTTCACAGACCACATTGCTACAACGGCCCGGTCCTGCAGATTTGCCTTATACAACATTAGGAAGATTAGGCCCTTCCTGTCAGAGCAAGCCGCACAACTCCTTGTCCAAGCTCTTGTTCTCTCCAGACTGGACTATTGTAATGCTCTCTTGGCGGGCCTTCCCGCATGTACTATCAAGCCTCTGCAACTGATCCAGAATGCAGCAGCCAGAGTGGTCTTTAATGAGCCAAAAAAAGCTCACGTTACCCCTCTCTTCATCAGGTTACACTGGCTACCAATAGCCGCTCGCATCAAATTCAAGGTAATAATGATGGCTGCCTACAAGACCACAACTGGCACTGCACCAATATACCTAAACTTGCTAGTTCAAACTTATGCGCCCTCCAGAAGCTTGCGTTCTGCAAGTGAACAACGTCTTGTGGTGCCATCCCAAAGAGGTACCAAATCACTCTCACGGACCTTTTCCTGGACTTTCTCAATCTCAATTCGAACAGCTGAGTCTTTAGCCATTTTCAAAAAAACATCTAAAAACACATCTTTTTCACCAGCACCTGACTAACTAATACTAACACTTACCTATTCTATTTAACAAAAAAAAATAAAACAATTCCTAGCTACGTGTACTGTGCTAGTCTAACTGAGACTTGTCATGGCACTTGTATACTGTTGCTCTCTCGATGGTCTGATTGCTTCTATTGTTCTCCTCATTTGTACGTCGCTTTGGATAAAAGCGTCTGCTAAGTGATTAAATGTAAATGTAAACTAAACACTGGATTTTCAAAAGTATGTGAAATATTTAAAGTTTGCGGCATAGAATCTTTAAAATACATCCTAGAGTTTCACACAACGGTCTGTTATTGTGGCGACATTTCCACGCCCCGAAACGTGACGCTGAACGAAACAAACTGTGATTGGTTGTTTGACATGTCGGTCAAACGGCCTCATGGGCGGGCCTTGGCCAATGAAGGCGGACATCTATTCCAGACCTTCAGCCGTCAGTCTGAAGGTCTGGCTATGCGAGACTACAGTTTATCTGAAAATAAAAGTTAGAAGACAAAGGTCATATTTTATATACTGCTTTATGCACATGCTAAAGTCATGAGGATATTTATATATATATATTTTTTTTTTTTTGCACAATCAGTGTACAGTGCTTCATTTTTTCCTCATTTTGTTATGTTATAGCCTTATTCCAAAATGGATTAAACTCATTAATTTCCTCGAAATTCTACAAACAATACCCCATAATAACAACATGAAAGGAGTTTGTTTGAAATATTTGCAAATTTATTAAAAATAAATAAATAAATAAAATAGATTACAGATAAAAAATATTAAAATAAATAAATTGCAGATAGCACACGTACATCTGCAAGATGTCTGATAAAGATCACTTCATCTGGAAAGCATCTGCTGTGTACAAAGATCTGACAGACATCCGTAAGATTGTCAGTCATGTGTCGTGTGTGTCATTTGTTTCCCTCTTGTGTCCTTATTTGGTTTGTTTCCTGTCCTTGCCTGGTGTCATTATTAGTTAATTCGTGTCCAGGTGTCTTTTAGTTATTATGTGTAATTATCCAGTGTATTTAAGCTGCTGTCTGTTTAGTTAGTGTTGTCTGGTCTACTCGTTACTCCCGGTGTTTCTGTGTCGGCCCTGCCTTGTCTTGCCTTGTTTGGAGTCATTAAAGACTGTTTATTTAAGACTGTTTGTTATATCCTCGTCTTCGTGTTCCTCCATGCTGTGTGCACCGTGACAAAGATACAGGTTTTACATACATTCTAAATCATGAACATCTTAAAGACATCTAAGAAACGTCTATTTGACATCTGATAGGAAACGTCCCATAGACGTATCGCAGATGAGCAAACACTTTAAAATAATACGTCTTGCAGATGTACGTAAATGCAGACATCAAATTTATGTCTTTGTGATGTACATGTGCTATCAGGGCACACATTTTCAGTCTGCTCATGACTCACGGCTGTTTACCACAAAGACAACTTATATACATTATTTTAATTTCACATCCAAACGTTGTTACTGAAAAAGCTTTTACAAGTTATACAACTTCAAACACAAATTCAAACACAGGAATCAATATAACAAGAAATAATGTGTCACCTAGAAACATAAAATTAGCTGATGTTAGCATATGGGAGAACAACAGATCAGTCAAGAATGTTGACTTTTTAATGTGTATTTGACTGAATATCATGTTGAGCTGAATTTGTATTATCAGTTGAGCTTTGTGTGGGACAATGTTCTTCTGAAATAGTCTGTGAATTTGTAAACAGTAGGGGACATATCTTTTTTTATTATTTTTCCATACATTTTTTACGTACATAAATACCTGTAATGTAGCGACCATAGGGCCACAATGTGATGAATCACCAGCAGTTACAGCAGTGGTGAGCAGGGCACTGTGTCACAGTCTTCATCACAGTCTTCTTCATTCCAGATGGGTCCCCATAATCCCTCTGGACCCTTCACATCCAGCACACTCCCTCTTTGAACTGCTGACGTCTGGACGACGCTACAGAGCTCTGAGCACCAGAACGACCAGACACAGAAGCAGTTTCTTCCCCCAAGCAATCCATCTCATGAACACTTGACAATAATTATGGTACACACACTATTTATACACTTATTTATCTAACACACATTAGTCTACATTCCAATTGCACATACTATACCTGTACATACAAAATGGTATACTGTTATATACCTGTACATACAATTGTCAATTTGTATATTGTTATTACTTATTTACTTGTTCTTTTTAATTATTTTTATTATCTGTGTTTTTTGTTCTGTCACTGTCATTCTGTTGCACTGTGGAGCTTATGTCGTGAAAACAAATTCCTCATATGTGTAAATAGGGTTGTCACGGTACCAAAATTTCAGTATTCGGTACCGATACCAGTGAAAATCCACGGTTCTCGGTACCAATTTCGGTACCAAAGCAAAACACAAAAACATGCTAATTAAAAACATACTACTTTTATTAATAAAGTCAAACAAAAATAAAATGTAAAAAAATCAATGCCATTGTTTATATTTATTTAAAATTGTTTCAAGTTTTTTCGCAAGTAATAAAGTATGAAAAACAGTAAACAAATTTCACCCAAATTTAATTTGTCTTTTAATTAATGAAATTTAAAAACATTGTAAATAAAGGGGATTTACTGTTAAAATTAAAATATGGAAGAAATACTGTGTGATTATTTCTTTCAAAATAAAGATGTATTAATTTTTTCAACAGTAGTAATAGTATCACATACATTCTACTAAATAATAGTACTATATTTCTGGCACAATGTCTTTTAAGTAAAAACAAACTTTTATTTTGACGGGTTGCCGTGAATACCTTTACATTTCCGTGTGTATGTGTGTAGCTATGATATGACGCTGGTTTTACTCAAATGAAACGGTAAAATGCTCGTGAAGTGACTCTCAGAGCAGTTCTGGAGATGTAGTTTATGTATTTATGTCCTCATTGAGACGGTAGATGCTGAAATCACTGCGAGCGTCACGCGCGCTTCAGTGTATGTAGTAAAAAAAAAACGCGCGTCTCTGCCGTTCATTCATTCACACAGAGACTCGCGCGGGATTCATATTTGAATCGACGTTTGCGGCTTAATATTTACAGATACTAGTCCATGTCGCGATTTGATTTAAGCGTAATGACCTTCTTTTGATTAATTCATCTAAACTTTGACAAATTCCGTGACACTCCGTGCTAAACTGTAAATTCCGTTTTTATAACTGGATTCCGGGATTCCATCCGCGTTTTCTGCATCGAGGAAATCAGAGCTGTACGGGTCAAGAACCGGGTTGACCCGGTACTCGGTACCACCGGAACTTGAAAAAAGCTAGTACCGTGACGTTTTTATTTTTTTAGTACCGACTTGGTACCGAAGTACCGGGTCTTTTGACAACACTATGTGTAAACATACTTGGCAATAAAGCTCATTCTGATTCTGATTCTGATTCTGATTCTAACTGCATGCCATCGCCAACAATGCACAAAATGGGCCTGAGATCATTGAGATTGGAATGTGGATGATTGAGGAAAAAAAGTGTCCTGGTGTAATGAATCAAGATTCCTGGTGCATCACGTCAACGGCCGAGCACAGATACTCCAATTACCAACAGAGGCTGAGGCACCTGGATGCAGTGTGTAATGGACACAGACCAGTTTTGCCATGGCCAATATTTTCTTGGGACACTTTAGGCTCTATTATCCCAATAGCACAATCCCTGACAGCTGTCAGTTATCTGAACATTGTTGGACCAAATGCACCCATGGCAACTGTGTTCCTTGCCATTATACGTAATTGGGTTAAAAACAACCGTTTCTGGGTTATTTGGCAACCCAGTGCTTAGTAAATATTGGATAGATAGATAGATAGATAGACATTAATGAATGACTGTCATACTTCTTTACATTATAACTTGTCTTCCTGGTGTAGCCTACATGACAATTTGTAAATAATATTTTTACACATCTCTTTTACATAGAGGGACAGTTTAATGTCACTAAAGTTAAATGCCTACCATAATATAAGTCCATATAACAATGCTGTGCTCTACGACTTGGAATGTGCAGAATGTGGACTGTTTTTATTGTGCCTTTCAATTCCTTGACGAGATTTTTTTTTTTATGATGATGAAAAATACAGTAAACTGTAATGTGAAATATATAAAGTTACAATTTAGAATAGCTGTTTTCTATGCAAATATATAGTTAAAAAAAAAAAAAAACAATTTTGTGATGTGCAGCTGTATTTTCAGCATCATTACTCCAGTCTTCAGTGTCACATGATCTTCAGAAATCATTCTAATATGCTGATTTGCTGCTCAAGAAACATTTCTGATTATTAATGTTGAAAACAGTTGTGCTGCACCATATCTTTGTGAAAAATGTGATAAATCACCATTCAGTCCGGAGTAAGATTTAAATAAAAAATAAAATAAATCAATACTTTTATTCAACAATATTGCATTAAATTTAATTAATTTACAGTAAAGATATACTTATTACAAATTATTTACATATAAAAAATGCTGTTCTTTTACTTTGTATTCAAATAATCCTGAAAAAGTTAGTGTCACCGTTTCCTCAAAAAAATATTAAGAGACTAAAACAGTTTTCAATATTGTTAATAATAAGAACCAGGGGCGGACTGGGGCCAAAAAGTGACCCTGGAATTTTGGCACAGAGCGGCCCACCAAACCCGGTCTGCAACACACCGCACAACACCATAAATGAGTGGCATATTCTTGACATTATAATTTGTCTTTTCTGGTGTACATGGGCAGAGCTAGGGAGGGCGCCCAGCACCCCCAAGAAAAACCAAAGCACCCCCATAAAAAATGAAATAAAATAAAATCATTTGACTCATTACACATGCATAAATACTGCAATGCATTACAACGTGATTTGCAGTCGCACGTAATGTCAGCGTTTTATTTTAAAAATGGATCGGTTCCTTGTGCCAAGT
>CM041795.1:58076488-58121488 GCA_023376895.1 Aspiorhynchus laticeps
GCAAGAGGGTTTACTGTTCTTAGGCACAGGGATGATGACAGATTTCTTAAACGAGGTGGGAATCACAGAGGTAGCAAGGGACTCATTAAAGATGGAAGTAAACAAACCAGCAAGCTGATCGGCGCAGGACCTTAGGACGTGGCCAGTAATCCCATCAGGTCCGGCGGCTTTCCTGATGTTTACTCTCCTTAATTCTCTCCGAACCTCGTCCTCCGACACGGTGATAACATGATCAACATCGCTGATCTGTCTGCCGTTTCCTCGCGCGCTGATCGGCAGAGTCGCGCCGCCGTTGCATTCGAAGCGGCCGTAGAAGGTGTTGAGCTCTTCGGCCAGCAATGGATCTGCACTCACCTCGGCGGAGGGGTTATTTCCAGAGGAACAGATGGTCCTCAGTCCCTGCCACATGCGTCGAGAGTCATTGAGCTGAAAATGTGACTCAATTCTCTCTCTGTATCGGAGTTTAGCAGCTCTAACTGCCCGTCGGAGAGCATAATATGATGCTTTGTAATCGCTCATGTTTCCTGACAAAAGACCGGCGTTGTATGCGGCAGTGCGTTGGTTAACCGCAGCACGGATTGTTCTGTCCACCCACGGTTTCTGATTAGAGAATGTCCTTATTGTTACCGTTTCAGTGGCTTGGTCGGTTAGCATGTAAACAAAGCTTAATGCTACATCCGTGAACTCGCTGACGTCAGCTGAACTCGCCCGGAACATGTCCCAGTCGACGTCATCAAGAGACGCCTGTAGCATAGCTTCAGAGTGGGAGGACCAGCGCATCACTTCCCTCTTCCCCGGGGATTCCTGAACGATCCTTTGTTTATATTCCGGTGTGAGGAAAATGGCCGCGTGGTCCGATTTACCAAAAGCTGGCAGGGTACGAGCTTTATAGGCATTCTTAAACTGAGTGTAGCAATGATCCAGTGTATTCGGTCCTCTAGTTGGACAGGATACATGCTGATGGAAGGTCGGCATGACCTTCCTGAGGTTGGCTTTGTTAAAGTCCCCCGTGATGATAGAGGAAGCGTCAGGGTGTTTGTTGATGAAGCCACTGAGCTCTTCGTGGAGTTTGGACAGAGCCAAGCTCGTGTCTGCCTGAGGTGGAATGTAAACGGCAGTAGCGATGACCGCGGAGAACTCACGGGGTAAATAGAATGGGCGGCAGATAATGGAGAGATGTTCCAGATGAGGCGAGCAGGAACGCGACAGAATGAAGATATTCCTGGGGTCGCACCATTTCTTGTTAATCATGAGACACACTCCACCACCCTTGATTTTACCGGCCTCGGCTGTTCTGTCCATCCGTAAAACAGAAAAGTTATCAGACGGTGTTACAGCGGTGTCCGGGACCGAGGGAGTGAGCCATGTTTCAGACAAACAAAGGATGTTACAGTCCCTAATGTCCCGTTGGAAACTTGTCCTGGCTCAAAGATCGTCCATCTTATTTTCCAAGGATTGGACATTTGCGAGCAGAATACTGGGAAGAGGAGGGCTGTGAGCCTTTTTCCTCTGTCTGTCACGAATTCCCGCGCGTCGTCCGCGGTGTTTCTTTCGCCTCTTGGGATTATTCAGACGGCCTTTGTTACCATCGGCGTTCCGAAGAATCTCCAATGGCCACGCTGGATCCGTGGTTAAAGTGTCCTGAAGCAGGTTAGTGCAGCGGTGTCCAATGTCCAAAAGTGATCTTTTGTCGTAAATAAATAGTGCAGACGTTATGCGTGTAAAAAGAGAAAGTAAAAATACGTAAAAAAGTATATAAAAGCACAGATTGAGCGGAGCCATCCTTTAACGTCGACTGAACACAGCAGCGCCGGAAGCGGAAGATGTCCACCCTCTCATCGCTGGGCATCACTGGGATTCCACTTCGCTGGTTTGAATCCTATATCACCGGTAGGTCTTTCAGGGTGGCCTGGGGAGGGGAGGTATCCAAAGCACATCAACTGGTCACTGGGGTTCCTCAGGGATCGGTTCTTGGACCCCTCCTCTTCTCCACATACACTACATCACTGGGACCCATCATACAGGCACATGGCTTCTCCTACCATTGCTACGCCGATGACACACAGCTCTATCTCTCTTTTCAACCAGATGATCCAACGGTAGCTGCACGGATCTCAGGTTGCCTGGCGGACATCTCGGCATGGATGAAAGAACATCACCTACAGCTCAACCTGGCAAAGACTGAGCTTCTTGTCTTCCCTGCCACTCCGACTCTACAGCATGACTTCTCGATTCAGTTAGGCAAATCAATAATTACCCCATCAACTTCGGTCAGAAATCTTGGTCTAATCTTTGATGACCAGCTGACCTTCAAAGAGCACATTGCAAAGACTGCTCGATCTTGCAGGTTTGCGCTACACAACATCAGAAAAATCAGGCCCTTTCTGACAGAGCATGCTGCACAACTTCTTGTCCAGGCCCTTGTTGTTTCTAGGCTGGACTACTGCAATGCTCTTCTGGCTGGACTTCCATCAAACACAATCAAACCTCTACAAATGATTCAGAATGCAGCGGCACGACTGGTCTTCAACGAGCCCAAAATAACCCATGTTACACCTCTCTTCATCTCATTGCACTGGCTACCAGTGGCAGCTCGCATCAAGTTCAAGACACTGATACTTGCATACAGAACGACCACAGGCTCAGCACCATCCTACTTCCACTCACTATTATGAATCTACATCCCCTCCAGAAGTCTGAGATCTGCTAGTGAGCGACGCCTTGTGGTACCATCACAGAGAGGCTCAAAATCACTCTCCAGAACATTCTCGTTCACCATTCCTGGATGGTGGAATAATCTTCCCACCCCTATCCGGAATGCTGGATCCCTGTCAATCTTCAAGCAACAACTGAAAACTCATCTCTTTCAGCACTACTTGACTTCATCCTAAACTTAAAAAAATAATAATTAATCTTTCCCTTTATCTTTCTCTCCTTCCCTTGCTAGCTTGTACTTATTTGAACAATGACTGAGACTTGGTGTTACGAGCACTTCCTCTGTCTGATTGCCTCTTCAAGATGAATCGCTTTATGTATTTCCCAATCAGGGGCGGACTTAACCATTAGGCAAAGGTAGGCGACCGCCTTGGGCCCCCAAAAGACAAGGGCCCCTAAAAAGCCTTTCATATACCAGATGCGCATTAAGCGCGGCCGCGGACACGCGAAAGGTTGCTGTTTACTGTGTTTATTGCCACGACAACCGTCTGTGTGTCCGAGTTGAACGTGCTTCTTGTGTATCCTGCTTGTAGCAAATATAAATATAATGCATCTGAAGATGACTGCCGCGCGAGCGCGAGGTCTCTCTCTTTCCCAGCGCGCGCACACACCTCTCTCTCTCTCTCTCTCTCTCTCTCTCTCTCTGTGTGTCTGCTCTGTTCTGAAAGGACCTGCGCTTTCAGTTAAACACATGTTTCTCCTCTAATTTTACATGCAGGCATAGCCGAAATCACAGCACGGCTATTGTCTTTATCTTATGTGTAGCCTATTTGATTTTATCATTCGACGGCACGATTATAAATCATGATTTTTGTGCAGATTAACATCTTGGAAGGGAGATCTGGTTATGTCTTAATGGATCGCGTTTCACAGAAACAGTAAAATATATTAATGAAAATGTATTGAGAATTTAGCTGCATCAAAATACAGTATGTGGCACAGAGAACCAAACAAATGTAAATAATAAATGTACATTTTGCATGTTCAGAAGAAGTGAGCGAAAATGTCAGTAAATTGATCAGTGCAAAGAAAGAGAAGTAATAGGAACCTGGTATTTCTATGTTCTTTTTTTTTCATGTGTCTAATAGACATGAACAAGTTCTTTGAAAAACATCTATAACCTTTGAAACATGTCTACTCTTCATGCTCTATGTTGACTATGGTTTCACTAATAATAAACATATATTGTATAAAACATCCATATTTATCCATGCCCATGTTGATTAGAGTATTAAAAACTTGAAAAGTATTAATTTAAGGTACATTTAGAACAGATAAAAATGTGCGATTAAGTTGTGATTATTCGCAAGTTAACTCATGACAATCATGCGATTAAATATTGTAAACGATTGACAGCCCTAAGTTACAATGACTAAAATTAAATGTAGGCTTAAGCTGGTAACTCATCAGTGGACTTTCCTCGTCAATATAGGCTATATTTTTCACACTTTTCTCATTCTCACTAATTCAAGTTTTTATATGAATGAACCTCTGAAGGGAACCGATTGTCTTCAGAAAAGTTTCGATGGCATTTTCTTTTTATCTTATAAAGTATAATTTATGAGCTGAGCACTGCTTTGTTTACAACTGTTACTGGGGAAACCGCTATATTTCTGAAGTTCCAAAAGCACCTCCTACAGGCAGAGAATGAATGTGCATCTCAATAATCCAGTCTGCAGTTTTTGTTCAGATTGTTTTGTTCGAAAATCCACCCACATAAACGCGTTTTAAATAATATAATAATTTATACTTCTGACTCATCCCTTTTCTTAAAAAAATGGTTTAAAGGTTCAATTGTGAGGTTTATCGTTTTATATATATAAATATATATATATATATATATATATTTATTTATTTATTTTTATTTTTTTTACTTTTATCTCAACGGTAAATCAATTGCTATTTCGTGGTCTACAGCATGAAAGAATAAAAGTGTCTGCTAAATGAATAAATGTAAATGAAAGAATCCCATTATAACATGCAAAATGTAGAAACATTGGACATAACTATGGGGCACCATTGTGCATCACAACAAGAAAGGAACCTCAAGGTTGATCTAGGACCTAGGTAAATGTGTGCAAATGTATAGGGCCCCATTTCTATATTTGCCTGGGGCCCCCAATTCACTAAATCCGCCCCTGTTCCCAATTGTAAGTCGCTTTGGATAAAAGCGTCTGCCAAATGACTAAATGTAAATGTAAATGTAAAAAGGTGGAGGGGGTGGTAACGTTTAAATGATATTCTGGAGTCTGGGGTGAATTCTTCAAGTTAGATGTCAAAACAGTTCTGACGACTGTCTGCAGGGGTTCGAATCCACCCGAATCAGTGCTCAAATTTGAAATGTCAATTACACCTTATCTGGCCATTGTAAGCTAATATACTCACTGTAAGTTTCCGAGCTCAAAACTTCCAGGATTTTAATATGTAATAGAGATGAATACTTCAGCATAAAACTGCCTGTATAGACACAGACACAGTTTGCTTGCTTTGTTTACTCTTCGTGCAATGGAAATAATTTATTATTATTTTGTTCAAATTAAATATAGAAAGCATGCAAAATCACACACTGTCTACACGCCTTAATGAATCTCTTATTTACCTTGTGCTTGCACTCTTAATTATGATAAAAGCATTTGTAATAGTACAGAAATAGAGTTGCAATGAGATCATTTGATCACTCAAAAGACATTAGGCAACACTGTAAAAACAATGAATTCATGACCCCATTAAAATGTGTATAAAATTTGGGAAAAATTACCTAAACACAGAAAGTGGGGTAGAAAGACTGCCTTTAGTTTTCCTGAGATGACGGCAATATCCATCAAGGGGCCACACGGTGTAAAATGCTCCATTTCTGGAAAATCACTTACACATTCCCAGTCACAAATGTGATACTTAAGCTGAACATCATGAGAGCATTCAAAACAAAGACTAGTCCAACTGCATTTGTAACACCCTGATGTAAGATTTATTCTGTTGGACAGAGATTCGTTTAGGATTACAGTTGCTTTATATAAAATATGAAAATGTACAATAAATAAAAGAGATGCAGAGATGTACAGATATAGTACCTGTACTTCATCTGTGCATCCTCTAAGATCACAGAGGGTTCAGTCAGGTTCCATTCAGCTGAATCCTGAAATGATATGCTAGAGTTCAAGAACAGCTGCATTTTAGCAATTACAACTGGATAAATATTTGTTTTCATAAATAAATATGTAAATAACTTTTTTTTTGTACCCAAGCCATTTCTCTAAAACAAAATTCAGCAGATATGAAATTCTACATTTGAATAAACTAGAATTGGGAGGAGTGGTAGTTTCCATGTAGCTTCCCCAGGTTTGGACTGCTTGTATGATTTGCTTTTTCAGGTCAGTTTTGAATGAAACCTGCCTGTATTAATGCCCATTTTATGGTAAATGCTTCTCAAGATATTAAACATCAGTACCAGGACTGCAGGAGATTTTCTGTAATGTTTTGTGAGGTATTTCATGAGTTCCATCATCTGTTGATCATGCTGAATCACATCTGTGAGAGAAGAAAAAAAAAGACAGAAAAAAATATCTTGTGAGTGTGTGTGTATGTGAGAGAGAGTGAGAGAGAGAGAGAAGGCAGTTTCAAAGTGGATTGTTTTCTCCAAAAGTACTCACCAAGTCTTTCGGTATCACTCAGATCTCTTGGCATACCTGAAACACCCAGATAGTCATCTGTTCATTCAGATTCCACATTCACAGTAGCTGTGTCTTTCTACCTTGGCTTCAATATCAGAGGACCAGTTGCCTACAACATCAGATATGAAGAGAACTGTTAGTTAAATTATATTATACTTCATAAGTCTGAAGAACACAATTCATATTTGCCAAACATTTATCTGTATGCAGTTTGGTTGTTTTCAAAATATGTATGTATCAATTGTGTTTTTACCCACAGTGATAGATTTTATTCCCTTTTCTTTGCAGCTTTCAGGGGCACATATTATTATATGAAGACAGACAGAATCAACAAAACCTAAATGATCTTCTTCCTTTTTTGCCATGTGATTCTTCTCAGAACAGAAAAAAATATATAAAAAAAATAAAAAAGTGAAACAAACTAAACAATGCATATTTTAAAAATGCATCACAATAAACATTAAGGTATTGTTTAGTAAGTAAACTAAATTAAACATTGACTAACAAAAATGTATTTAGTTTTAAGTGAAATGTCTACTTTCATTGTATAGCTAAATTAGCTTTGGTTTATGGTGGAATTAAAGTAAAAAGCCAAAAGAATTGAGATTTGCTGTGATTTTGTTGTCTCGGTACATAAGTAGCAGGACAGAACCACCCAATGCAAAATTAATAACACACAACATGAAAAACAAATCCCATAATCTATACAATTTTTTTTTTTTTACCTTATGTATTTGTGTATGTACAGTATATTTAACTTTACTTATGCTACTTATGTAATGTTACTTACAGTATGCTTCTGTAGACGTTCTCCAGGTCTTTATTACTTCATTACAATTATGGCAAGCAAAATGACAAATGTTTACTTTCATGAGCCATCATGTATTTGTACGATAATTTCCTTCCAAATACGATAATTTTGAGCTTCCAGTACGATACTTAGACATTTCCAATCTGGCAACACTGATCAGTATAACTGCACCACTACATCTGTTTTGCTTGGTAATATTCTGCTAAACACTGCTGAAGAACTATACATTGTTTGGCAGAAGGATTATCATTTGTTATCAATAAATTATTACAGTTTAGTTGTTTTGTGTTTATTTTTTAAAACCTTTTTTGTGCCTAACAACGCACCTTCTTGGTCTTCAGTCTGCATTTGTCAGGTTGCTGAATGTCCTTGCAGTATGATTTTCAAGCAAACACAGACATCATAATCTGACCAGGCAATGTATCTCGATGTGCCAAGCATCTCTGAAAATGAAAGCATGTGAAAAGTTAAAGGACCGAAGTCACACACCAGATCAGAAGCATCTTCAAGAATTCAGTGAAGAAAAGGCAAATAAAATAAGGAAGATTTATCATATCCAATCCAAAGACCAAACAAGTGATATTTAAAATTTGGAATGACATTTTTCCATCTATGAAAGATTTAAATGAGAAAACAATTCATGTGGATTCTGTGAGAAAGACTGAAACTGAACAGAATGAAATTGAACATATCTTTGTCGAGTTTAAACTTCACTTGCATTCCAAAATTGGATTAAATGCAAGGATATGTCAGTGCATCCTTTAAATGTGATCAAGGCCTATGTTCTGTCTTCTGTTATCAATCACCTGATAGTCTTTAAACACATGATTATGGGTTAAGAAAGCATTAATATTCATCTCTATCAAAACCATGTGAATATCACAAACTTATTGCACACTGAGGGATGTGAGATCACTTTTTAAAAGTCCTTATTTTAGCGTTTTAGCAAACTAAAATCTTTCAACAACAATCGTTATGCTTTATATGAAGAATATTATAATCAGCTTAGAGCTCTGTAAATGTGATATGTTAGAAATAACAAGTATGTTTCCTTGAGATATATTCATATTAAAAGGTGATCAAATTTATTCTTATCAAATATTTAAAAATACTGGCATCTTGCTTAATCTTACTTAATAGCTGAGTTTTGAACCTGAAGCCATTAAATTCATTGTCAATAAAATGACCATGGTTATGTTTTAGAATCATCCAGCTAAAAGTTTAGACCAACTAGTACCAGAACAGAACAGAAGTCAGCTACCAAAACAGAAAGAAACAGTGAATGAAAATGTTCTGTAAAGTAAATTTGTGCCTTTCCACTTCTGAATGGGATGTAAATTCTTAAGAGAGAGTGGAGATAGGAGGAGGCAGAGCATGTGGCCGTTCTGAACACAAGCATCAGTATTTTGCTGAGGTGTAATGTGGGTTACCTTGGTCTTGTTGAAGACCAGTCTGGATAATTTTTAGAGGTTTGATTGCACATTAAATTGGGAAGTCATGGCCTAATGGTTAGAGAGTCAGCCTCATAACCTAAAGGTTGAGAGTTCGAGTCTCGGGCCGGCAGGAATTGTAGGTGGGGGGAGTGAATGTCCAGCACACTCTCCACCCTCAATACCATGACTGAGGTTGGCAGACGACTTCTTCGAGTAAGTCACAATGCAAATTTTATTCAGTGACCGGTAAATGTTCTGTAATGTTCAATATATTATTATTATTATTATTATTATTTATACAATGTATTATTATTATAGTGTATTTAGCCACCAATGCACTATATGTAATTTAAGTTTTACTTAAACTTAAATGCACCATCTGCTATCTTGTTTAAAACATTGCACTCTCATCTGGTCTGAGATCGTGGTATTGCTTTCCTGATGAAGGATAAAATAAATTCTTTCCTAGAATTTGGGTAAAACTGCTGTATTTCTGAGTAATACATGCCTACATATACATTTTGATATGCAGTTTATTAATGTGCAGCCTAATGTAATTCCAGAAGCCTGGACATAAATTGTAGTTATTATTATTAATATATATATTTTAATCTTTACTTAGGTCATCCATTTGCAGAGACTGACACAGCACAGAAACAAGAAAGATGCAAACATGGTAAATTTAAATAAAATTTATGAAAATAGATCAGGTTGTTTCTATGCAGATTCTTAATAAAGTTCAGTTCAGTGCCTTTTCATAAAGATGAACATTTTGTTCATCCAGGTGCTGAGTTTGTGAAGAAGCACAGGACAGAGTTGATCAGAAATGTCTCACTGGTGGAGCCTCTGATTGGTGATGACATGAAACCTCTGATTGGTGATGAAAAATATGGAATCATCTTAAATTTAAAAACACCACATGCACAAATGAGAAAGCTTCTGTCCTTCCTGACAACACATAAACTAAAAGAGAAACTTTATCAAAGTCTTGTAAAACATGAGCGCTCCGTTGTTGAAGATTTGGAGCATTCTGAGTAGATGCTCTTCCATGCATCAGAAGAGTGAATTCATTATGGTTTATTATTATTTTACAGCAGACATGTCATTAATAATATAATGTGGTCTGGAGTACAATGAGATGTGCCACCAGCAGAAGAACAGCAAATGCCATGAGTTGCGCACTAGAAAACAAAGCCCCCTAGACAGTGACCATGTGCTGATTCTGAATGCTTCTCTCACATAGACTGACAAAGGAGTATACATTAAAGGCTTGTGACCTCAACTGTTTGCCAAATGGAGCTTTGTGCTCATGTATCCTACCTCTCTCATTCAGCACAAATCCAAATATTCCATTATATCTCCATATTTGCGATGTAACCTATCTGAATTCTAAACTATTATTTATTACGTAAATTATAGGCTTTGTACTTCAGTCGCGTTCCAGCGGTGACACAGAGGTGGATGCGCTGATGTTTGTATTTTATTTTGATAAAGTACCAACTTTAGCAATGCTGGAATTGATGTGTTGTGTTGTGTGTGTGTGTGTGTGTGTGTGTGTGTGTGTGTGTGCGTGTGATGGGATCACTTCAACTGTTTTCTTATACCAGCAAAATCAACTTTAAACACTTATCGTCTTAATAATGCATCACTGTATAAAGGTCTGCTTTTATTTGTGTACACTCACAATGAAAACAAAACATTGTGCTTTTATAAAATAAAGAAAAAAATAGGATGTTGCTTTCTGCCATTTGAGTTTGCTTTCTGTGAACAAATTAAGCCCGTCACAAAAATGAAATGAAACTCTGCATATATAGGCTGTTACGGGTCGCACTGTTTTTCCCCTTTTTTATCTGTTAACTAAATCAAATATATTTCAAGAATTTTTTCCTTGTATGTATATATGTACTGCAGATGATATATATATATATATTGTAATATAATATTTAGTATTACTACTGTATGACTCTCTGTTCAAGATAAATTAAAAGAAACCGAGCATAGTAGATTTTTTATTTTTTTTTCTGTTGTACCGAAATCGTATCAAACCGTGACCCCCGAACCGAGGTACGTACTGAACCGTGACATCTGTGTACCGTGCCACACCAAATATATATATATATATATATATATATATATATATATATATATACAGTGGCATGCGAAAGTTTGGGAACTCCTTGTAGAATCTGTGAAAATGTGAATAATTTTAACAAAATAAGAGAGATCATACAAAATGCATGTTATTTTTTATTTAGTACTGTCCTGAGTAAGATATTTTACATAAAATATGTTTACATATAGTCCACAAGACAAAAAAATAGCTGAAATTATTCAAATAACCCTCTGCAAAAGTTTGGGAACCCTTGGTTCTTAATACTGTGTGAGGTTACCTGATTATCCACGACTGATCTTTTGTTTTGTGTTGGTTGTTCATGAGTCCCTTGTTTGTTCTGAACAGTTGAACTGAGCTGTTCTTCAGACAAATCCTCCACGTTCTGTAGATTCTGCAGTTTTACAGCATTTTTGCATATTTCAACCCTTTCCAGCAGTGACTGTATGATTTTGAGATCCATCTTTTCACACTGAGGACAATTGATGGACTCAAACACAACTATTAAAAAAGGTTCAAACATTCACTGATGCTCCAGAAGGAAACACGATGCATTAAGAGACGGGGGGTGAAAACTTTTGAACAGGATGAAGATTTCCAACTTTTTTCTTTTGTTGAAATATATATATTTTTTCCATTTATTACTGCCCTTAGGAAGCAACAGAAGATACTTGCATGTTTCCCGGATGACAAATTAAGTACAATTTACCTTGATCTTCAAATTCAAAAAGTTTTCACCCCTTGGATCTTAATGCATCGTGTTTCCTTCTGGAGCATCAATGAATGTTTGAACCTTTTTTAATAGTTGTGTTTGAGTCCATCAATTGTCCTCAGTGTGAAAAGATGGATCTCAAAATCATACAGTCACTGCTGGAAAGGGTTGAAATATGCAAAAATGCTGTAAAACTGCAGAATCTACAGAACGTGGAGGATTTGTCTGAAGAACAGCTCAGTTCAACTGTTCAGAACAAACAAGGGACTCATGAACAACCAACACAAAACAAAAGAACAGTCGTGGATCATCAGGTAACCTCACACAGTATTAAGAACCAAGGGTTCCCAAACTTTTGAAGGGGGTTATTTGAATAATTTCAGCATTTTTTTGTCTTGTGGACTATATGTAAACATATTTTATGTAAAATATCTTACTCAGGACAGTACTAAATAAAAAATAACATGCATTTTGTATGATCTATCTTATTTTGTTAAAATTATTCACATTTTCACAGATTCTACAAGGGGTTCCCAAACTTTCGCATGTCACTGTATATATATATATATATGCCAAAGATGGAAACTCGAGTCAGAGACTTGGACTCGAGTCGCACTTAAGTCGCATAAATAAAGACTCGAGACTTGACTTGGACTCGTGAACAGCTGACTCGAGACTTGACTTGGATTCGTGACTCGTGAGACTCGTAAAAAACGAGTCATTTGGTATAGGAGTTTATATGAATGTATCTCTGAGGGAAACTGACTGTCTTAAAAAAGTGTAGATGGTATTTTCTTTTCATCTTGCCTCCTGTAATGCATATTAGTGTTCATAACCGCAGCTCTGCTTTGTTTACAGCGGAAACCAAGGAAACGATGTTTAATTGATGTTCAAGCGCCACCCGCTGGCAGAGAGTGAATCTGCATTAATGCAGCCTGTGCGGTTTTGTTTCGTACAGATGGTTTATGTAGAATAGTTTCACAAAACTAAAGTCAGACCATTTTGTTTTTGCTTCAAATTTCGAAATTATACAATTAAATTTAGATTAGAAACTGCTCATGCTGGATGTACAGGTACATCTCAGAAAATTAGAATATGGTGAAAAAGTTCATTTTTTCTTGTAACTTATTTCAAAAACTGAAACTTTCAAATATTTTAGATTCATTACATGTAAAGTAAAACACTTCAAAAGTTTTTTTGTTTTAATTTTGATGATTAGAGCTTACAGCTAATGAAAGTCAAAAATCAGTATCTCAAAATATTTACATTTGAGTTTCAATAAATAACCATCCATACAGTATAAATTCTGGGTATCTCTTGTTCTTTGAAACCACAATAATGGGGTGTACATGAGATGATTACATGAGATGTACCTGTATGCAGCTCTTTGTTTGGATTGTGTTGTGTTTAAAATACAGCAGTTGCCTCTAATTTTAACTTGAAAAAGAGCACAAAGCCTTAGTTTGTTTATATGAGATTTATTGAATTTGTGTAATTAATTGATTAATTGGGGTTTGTTTTAAAATTTTGTTTTGTTGTTTGACATTTCAATTTTACAGAATTAAAGAAATGTGCTGCATTTTATCTGACAATTAATAAATGGACACCTTTTCATTTCTAATTTGACTTAAATTTTGTTCAAGTTTTTTGTTGTTGTTGTTGAGAAAATCATATCGTGAAATCAGTATTTCAAAACTGATTTAGCCTCAATAACAAGCTGAAAGAACTGTTGCTAATAAATAGAACAAAGACTTGAGATGTGACTTGGACTCCACAAAAAGACTTGAGACGTGACTTGGACTCCACTTTATTAAAGACTTAAGACTTGACTTGGACTCCGCTTTAAAGACTTGAGACTTGACTTAGACTTGACCTCAAAGACTTGAGACTTGACTTGGACTTGGACCTCAGAGACTTGTGAACATGTCTGATATATATATATATACAGTGGCGGACTGGCCATCTGGAGCACCGGGAGTTTTCCCAGTGGGCCGCCGTACAATGTGGGCCGGCCCATTGCTAAATATAAAGAATGGATTATAGTAAATTTACGTAGCCTATATCCGTCCATCAGCCCAGACAAATGGCCCGCGCAGCCCACTTGAGTCAGCCGCAGTGGCTCAAAAGCGCTTTTCAATGTCAAAATGTTTAGCCAATCAAATCGAAGAAGGCGGGATTTACTGTTCACAAAGCTGAGCTGAGCTGCGCGGCTGCAGCATTTAAATGTGAGCTGAGGTAAGATGTAGGCTAAACAGCAATACATGATGAGACAATTTAGCAAATCAGCATATTAGAATGATTTCTGAAGATCACGTGACACTGAGTAATAATGCTGAAAATTCAGATTTGATCACAGCAATCAATGATATTTTACTATATATTCACATAGAAGACAGCTATTTTAAATTGTAACATTATATATTTCACAGTACTGTGTTTACTGTATTTTTCATCATCAAAATAATTTGTATACTCTTTTCCACAACTGGAGCTCTATTCCTTAAAATGATAGACATCAAGCTCCAGCAAAAGGACAAATACTGTATATGACCAATAGAAAGGCACCATAAAAACAGTCTGCATTCTGCACTATTCAAGTCTTCTAGACAATACCAGAGCATTGTGTCATATGGACTGATAATATTGGTATTTAACTTTAATGATATTTAACTGTCCCTCGTAAAAATTCTTTAAAATTCTTTACTATTTGCCATATACACCAGCAGGGGCGGCGCCTAGAGGTCTGCACGGGCTTTAAACTGAAGCCCGAACCCGGCCCGTACCCGAGACCATCTGACCCGACCCGAGCGGCACAGTTAAATTTAGAGCCCGACCCAAACCCAAAGTCTTTTTTTTTTTTTTTTTACAACGAATAGCCAATTAAAAAAAAAGATGCTGTATTTCACGATTGCATGCAACGGTCAGTAAACAAATACATGTAAAGAAACAGATTCATCGAGGCTCGGCCAGTTCACAAGGCAGAAGAAAAAACACTTACCAGTTATGAAAGTTTATGAACATCAGGTGCAGCGGTTACATAAATTCTGCCGAGTTTTTGAATGGTTGTATATGACAAGACGATAATTCTTCCACCGTGCAAATTATGGTCATTTTCGTCAGTTAAGGCTATTACCGCAGGAAGAGGGTGCTGAGGGTGCTGCAGCACTCCCTGGCGTGTAGCCCAAGAAAAAATGGGGGTGCTGGGGGTGTGGTGTTAAAAAATAAATAAATGAATATTTTGTAACAGAAAATAAATAAAACTCATGTTATTAATTTGTATATTCATTAAAAATAATGGAAAAAAAGAAGCCTAAGCCTACAATGACAATATATTGTTTATAAGCAACAGTAAAACATGAATTAAGTTGAATCAAATTGATTGTGAAAGTCGTTTCAACTTAAACTGACTTAGGAAGTCGTTTGTTGCCATGACTTTTTGATCATATTATTACCTGCACCATACCCAAATCAAGAATTAATGACCATTTCTACAGCCATCACAAAGATACAGCAGAGAAAGATTGAGAGCATATTTACCTCAGCAGCAACCAATCTCACATTCTCTCATCTGCAGCGATTATTTTCATCTTTAACGTTAGATCTTTCCTATTCTTGGAACAAAATTAATGCTTAAGGTTGATTCAGTATTAGGCTACTCTTAATGAAAAAAAAAAAAAATCCAACACACAACATCAGCAATACAATGACAAAGTAGCTTATATTAAACATAACACTTTTATTAACTGAATGAATAAGACATACGTTGTAACAAATAAATAAAAGATCTTTGGATTTTCCCCTTACTTCAAATTAATTCTTAGTTTGGCTCATTATTGTCATTATTATTAATAATAAAAAAGTCTATAGCATACAATAAAACAGTACAATGACAAATTCACTTAGGCCTATATTAAACCTTTTTATTAACAATATGAATAATAAAAAAAACAATATTTTTTTTCTTTATGAAAACAGCAACAATAAAGACAAACTCGCTTATATTAAACGAATAAATTAAACTTTTATTAACAATATTTTCGCCTTTGGATCTTAGTGTCTCGCATCACTCTTGTCACGTGACCAACCCCCCCCCCCCCCCCCCCCCGTTTTATTTCTCAGCCCCACCGGCTCAAAATACGTTCCCGCGGCTACGGTTAAGGCTCGTTAGCATTCGGCCTGCTTTTAATCAGACACAGAAATGTAGTGCGGTAAGATTGCATTTATTTGAATTAATTAATTATATCATTTATTTGAATTAGCGAGAGAGAGACAGAGAGAGAGAGGGATAGTTGTGTGCGTGAACCTACATCTGCGCATCTCTCTCTACAAACAATGAGGCTTAGTTACTTCAAAAACAGTGATTTTACCCCCTCATTGCAGAGAAATATAACGTTGCGAGTCAGTAGCCTATCGAAGCTATTTTACTAATAAAAGTTTCCGTGCTGTGTGTTCGCTGCGCGATCTCTCTGATATCTGTTTGCAATAACGTGTGTGCGTGCGTCTATGAAAGCAGCATAGCCTGCATATAGTTTTAGTTTAGCTACAAACCCAAGCCCGAAGCTATTCATTAAATATTAACCCGAACCTGACCCGAAACCCGAAAGTATTTCGGGACCCGTCGGACTCGGGTCAGGTAGCAGACCTCTAGCGGCACCAGATAATTTTGAACGCAGGTGCTGAGGGGGTGCTAGATCAATGACAGGGGGAGCTGGGCAATTAAGAGCAGGCTAAATATGACCAAAACAGGTTGTTGTTATTATTACTTTTTTAAAATCGCTATATAGGCACATTTCAAATGTTTATGAGGAACGTGGGAGTATTATCGCGCTTAGCCTACTGTATGACATGACATGACGCAAGTAATATATATATATTTTTTTATTATCCTGCGGAAAGAGATTATACTCCCATCATTTTTGGATGTGCTTTCTGTCGTCTCATGCAGTCTCCGTGAATGGAGCGCATCACAACAATAAACAAGCTCACAGACATAAAAAAAATTAATCTGCAGAAAGCTTGAAAACCAATAATAAAAAAAAAAAAACTTCTCTGATTATGTAGTCCATATAGGTGCATTTCTCTATTAAAGGCATGTCCACTGTGGAGATGGTGAGTCTGAGAAAGCACTAGTTTATTAATAAATAATTAAAATGTCTTCTTTTTCCATGATGCATTCATAATCATTACATAAGCCGGTGCTTTGCGGCAAGCTTTATGCGTGCGTTTGAGCACGGAATAATATGCCTAAATGCCTATATTAAAGGATGGTTTAGTAGGTTATTATACTAATCAATTTAATATAAATGTGCCACTAGTTGACTAGAAAAACCTTTAGTCGGGGGCAGGCCTACTTGGCACAAGGAACCGATCCATTTTTAAAATAAAATGCTGACATTACGTGCGACTGCAAATCACGTTGTAATGCATTGCAGTATTTATGCATGTGTAATGAGTCAAATGATTTTATTTTATTTCATTTTTTATGGGGGTGCTTTGGTTTTTCTTGGGGGTGCTGGGCGCCCTCCCTAGCGCTGCCCATGTACACCAGAAAAGACAAATTATAATGTCAAGAATATGCCACTCATTTATGGTGTTGTGCGGTGTGTTGCAGACCGGGTTTGGTGGGCCACTCTGTGCCAAAATTCCAGGGTCACTTTTTGGCCCCAGTCCGCCCCTGGTTCTTATTATTAACAATATTGAAAACTGTTTTAGTCTCTTAATATTTTTTTGAGGAAACGGTGACACTAACTTTTTCAGGATTATTTGAATACAAAGTAAAAGAACAGCATTTTTTATATGTAAATAATTTGTAATAAGTATATCTTTACTGTAAATTAATTAAATTTAATGCAATATTGTTGAATAAAAGTATTGATTTATTTTATTTTTTATTTAAATCTTACTCCGGACTGAATGGTGATTTATCACATTTTTCACAAAGATATGGTGCAGCACAACTGTTTTCAACATTAATAATCAGAAATGTTTCTTGAGCAGCAAATCATCATATTAGAATGATTTCTGAAGATCATGTGACACTGAAGACTGGAGTAATGATGCTGAAAATACAGCTGCACATCACAAAATTGTTTTGTTTTTTTTAACTATATATTTGCATAGAAAACAGCTATTCTAAATTGTAACTTTATATATTTCACATTACAGTTTACTGTATTTTTCATCATCATAAAAAAAAAATCTCGTCAAGGAATTGAAAGGCACAATAAAAACAGTCCACATTCTGCACATTCCAAGTCGTAGAGCACAGCATTTTTATATGGACTTATATTATGGTAGGCATTTAACTTTAGTGACATTAAACTGTCCCTCTATGTAAAAGAGATGTGTAAAAATATTATTTACAAATTGTCATGTAGGCTACACCAGGAAGACAAGTTATAATGTAAAGAAGTATGACAGTCATTCATTAATGTCTATCTATCTATCTATCTATCTATCTGTCTATCTATCTATCTATCTATCTATCTATCTATCTATCTATCCAATATTTACTAAGCACTGGGTTGCCAAATAACCCAGAAACGGTTGTTTTTAACCCAATTACTTATAATGGCAAGGAACACAGTTGCCATGGGTGCATTTGGTCCAACAATGTTCAGATAACTGACAGCTGTCAGGGATTGTGCTATTGGGATAATAGAGCCTAAAGTGTCCCAAGAAAATATTGGCCACGGCAAAACTGGTCTGTGTCCATTACACACTGCATCCAGGTGCCTCAGCCTCTGTTGGTAATTGGAGTATCTGTGCTCGGCCGTTGATGTGATGCACCAGGAATCTTGATTCATTACACCAGGACACTTTTTTTCCTCAATCATCCACATTCCAATCTCAATGATCTCAGGCCCATTTTGTGCATTGTTGGCGATGGCATGCAGTTAGAATCAGAATCAGAATCAGAATCAGAATGAGCTTTATTGCCAAGTATGTTTACACATAGTGTTGTCAAAAGACCCGGTACTTCGGTACCAAGTCGGTACTAAAAAAATAAAAACGTCACGGTACTAGCTTTTTTCAAGTTCCGGTGGTACCGAGTACCGGGTCAACCCGGTTCTTGACCCGTACAGCTCTGATTTCCTCGATGCAGAAAACGCGGACGGAATCCCGGAATCCAGTTATAAAAACGGAATTTACAGTTTAGCACGGAGTGTCACGGAATTTGTCAAAGTTTAGATGAATTAATCAAAAGAAGGTCATTACGCTTAAATCAAATCGCGACATGGACTAGTATCTGTAAATATTAAGCCGCAAACGTCGATTCAAATATGAATCCCGCATGTTCTGCGAGTCTCTGTGTGAATGAATGAATGAACGGCAGAGACGCGCGTTTTTTTTTTACTACATACACTGAAGCGCGCGTGACGCTCGCAGTGATTTCAGCATCTACCGTCTCAATGAGGACATAAATACATAAACTACATCTCCAGAACTGCTCTGAGAGTCACTTCACGAGCATTTTACCGTTTCATTTGAGTAAAACCAGCGTCATATCATAGCTACACACATACACACGGAAATGTAAAGGTATTCACGGCAACCCGTCAAAATAAAAGTTTGTTTTTACTTAAAAGACATTGTGCCAGAAATATAGTACTATTATTTAGTAGAATGTATGTGATACTATTACTACTGTTGAAAAAATTAATACATCTTTATTTTGAAAGAAATAATCACACAGTATTTCTTCCATATTTTAATTTTAACAGTAAATCCCCTTTATTTACAATGTTTTTAAATTTCATTAATTAAAAGACAAATTAAATTTGGGTGAAATTTGTTTACTGTTTTTCATACTTTATTACTTGCGAAAAAACTTGAAACAATTTTAAATAAATATAAACAATGGCATTGATTTTTTTACATTTTATTTTTGTTTGACTTTATTAATAAAAGTAGTATGTTTTTAATTAGCATGTTTTTGTGTTTTGCTTTGGTACCGAAATTGGTACCGAGAACCGTGGATTTTCACTGGTATCGGTACCGAATACTGAAATTTTGGTACCGTGACAACCCTATTTACACATATGAGGAATTTGTTTTCACGACATAAGCTCCACAGTGCAACAGAATGACAGTGACAGAACAAAAAACACAGATAATAAAAATAATTAAAAAGAACAAGTAAATAAGTAATAACAATATACAAATTGACAATTGTATGTACAGGTATATAACAGTATACCATTTTGTATGTACAGGTATAGTATGTGCAATTGGAATGTAGACTAATGTGTGTTAGATAAATAAGTGTATAAATAGTGTGTGTACCATAATTATTGTCAAGTGTTCATGAGATGGATTGCTTGGGGGAAGAAACTGTTTCTGTGACTGGTCGTTCTGGTGCTCAGAGCTCTGTAGCGTCGTCCAGACATCAGCAGTTCAAAGAGGGAGTGTGCTGGATGTGAAGGGTCCAGAGGGATTATGGGGACCCATCTGGAATGAAGAAGACTGTGATGAAGACTGTGACACAGTGCCCTGCTCACCACTGCTGTAACTGCTGGTGATTCATCACATTGTGGCCCTATGGTCGCTACATTACAGGTATTTATGTACGTAAAAAATGTATGGAAAAATAATAAAAAAAGATATGTCCCCTACTGTTTACAAATTCACAGACTATTTCAGAAGAACATTGTCCCACACAAAGCTCAACTGATAATACAAATTCAGCTCAACATGATATTCAGTCAAATACACATTAAAAAGTCAACATTCTTGACTGATCTGTTGTTCTCCCATATGCTAACATCAGCTAATTTTATGTTTCTAGGTGACACATTATTTCTTGTTATATTGATTCCTGTGTTTGAATTTGTGTTTGAAGTTGTATAACTTGTAAAAGCTTTTTCAGTAACAACGTTTGGATGTGAAATTAAAATAATGTACAGTGCCCTCCATTAATATTGGCACCCTTGATAAATATGAGCAAAGGCGGCTGTGAAAATAAATCTGCATTGTTTATCCTTTTTATCTTTCATTCCAAAAATTCACAAAATTCCAACCTATCATTGAAGTAAAACAATTGGAAATGGGGGGAAATCTCATTGTGTAAGAAATACTTTCTCTAGTTCATGTTGGCCACAATTATTGGCACCCAATTATTGCAATGTCCTTTTCCCAGGGTAACAGCTCTGAGTTTTCTCCTATAATGCCTGAAGAGTTTGGAGAACACCTGATAAGAGATCAGAGACCATTCCTTCATACAGAATCTCTCCAGATCCTTCAGATTCATAGCTCCATGTTAGTACTTCTCCTCTTCAGTTCACCTCACTCATCTTCTACAGGGTTCAGGTCAGAGGACGGGAATGGCCATAGCAGAAGCTTGGTTTTGTGCTCGGTGACCCATTTTTGTGTTGTTTTTGAGGTTTGTGTTTGGATTATTGTCCGGTTGGAAGATCCAAACATGGCCCATTATAAGATTTCTAACAGGGTCAGTCACTTATTGATTTTTTATATGTTGGTATTTAATAGAATCCATGATGCCATGTATCTAAACAAGATGTTCAGGACCTCCAGCAGAAAAATAGGCCCACAACATAAAAAATACAGCAGTATATTTCATTGTACACATGGGGTACTTTTTTATCCCTGTGTGCACCAAACCCATCTTGAGTGTTTGCTGCTAAAAAGCTCATTTTTTTGTTTCATCTGACCATAGAAGCCAGTCCCATTTGAAGTTCCAGTCATCTCTGATAACTGAATATGCTGGAGTTTGTTTTTGGATGAGCTAGGAGAATTTTTCTTGAAACCCTCCCAAACAACATGTGGTGATGTAGGAGCTGTTTGACAATTTTTTTCTAATGTTTTCTGACCCCGAGACTCAACTATATACTGCAATTCTACAGCTGTGATCCTTGGAGAGTCTTTAGCCACTCAAACTCTCCTTCTCACCGTGCATTAGGACGATATACACACACGTCCTCTTCCAGGCAGTTTCATAACATTTTCTGTTGATTGGAAATTCTTAATTATTGTCCTGATGGTGGAAATGGGATTTTTCACTGCTCTAGCTCTTTTCTTAAAGCCACTTCACTAATTTGTGAAGCATAATTATCTTTTGCTGCACATCAGAAATATATTCTTTGGTTTTTCTCATTGTGATGGATGATTAAGGGAATTTGGTCTTTGTGTTCCTCATATTTATAATCCTGTGGAACAGGAAGTCATGGCTGGACAATTTCATGCTCCTAGTCACCCTGGTGTGCTAAACATTTTTAATATGAATGGAATATACTTCAGAGATATTTTACTCACAAGAATTTCTAGGGGTGCCAATAATTGTGGCCAACATCCATTGGAGAAAAACATTTATTTCATCATGAGATTTTCTCCCCACTTTCAATTGTTTTACTTCAATGATAGGTTAGAATTTTGTAAATTTTTTGAGGGAAAGATCAAAAGGATAAACAATGCCGATTTATTTTCACAGCTGCCTTTGCTCATATTTATCAAGGGTGCCAATATTAGTGGAGGGCACTGTATATAAGTTGTCTTTGTGGTAAACAGCCGTGAGTCATGAGCAGACTGAAAATGTGTCCCCTGATAGCACATGTACATCACAAAGACATAAATTTGATGTCTGCATTTACGTACATCTGCAAGACGTATTATTTTAAAGTGTTTGCTCATCTGCGATACGTCTATGGGACGTTTCCTATCAGATGTCAAATAGACGTTTCTTAGATGTCTTTAAGATGTTCATGATTTAGAATGTATGTAAAACCTGTATCTTTGTCACGGTGCACACAGCATGGAGGAACACGAAGACGAGGATGTAACAAACAGTCTTAAATAAACAGTCTTTAATGACTCCAAACAAGGCAAGACAAGGCAGGGCCGACACAGAAACACCGGGAGTAACGAGTAGACCAGACAACACTAACTAAACAGACAGCAGCTTAAATACACTGGATAATTACACATAATAACTAAAAGACACCTGGACACGAATTAACTAATAATGACACTAGGCAAGGACAGGAAACAAACCAAATAAGGACACAAGAGGGAAACAAATGACACACACGACACATGACTGACAATCTTACGGATGTCTGTCAGATCTTTGTACACAGCAGATGCTTTCCAGATGAAGTGATCTTTATGAGACATCTTGCAGATGTACGTGTGCTATCTGCAATTTATTTATTTTAATATTTTTTATCTGTAATCTATTTTATTTATTTATTTATTTTTAATAAATTTGCAAATATTTCAAACAAACTCCTTTCATGTTGTTATTATGGGGTATTGTTTGTAGAATTTCGAGGAAATTAATGAGTTTAATCCATTTTGGAATAAGGCTATAACATAACAAAATGAGGAAAAAATGAAGCACTGTACACTGATTGTGCAAAAAAAAATATATATATATATATAAATATCCTCATGACTTTAGCATGTGCATAAAGCAGTATATAAAATATGACCTTTGTCTTCTAACTTTTATTTTCAGATAAACTGTAGTCTCGCATAGCCAGACCTTCAGACTGACGGCTGAAGGTCTGGAATAGATGTCCGCCTTCATTGGCCAAGGCCCGCCCATGAGGCCGTTTGACCGACATGTCAAACAACCAATCACAGTTTGTTTCGTTCAGCGTCACGTTTCGGGGCGTGGAAATGTCGCCACAATAACAGACCGTTGTGTGAAACTCTAGGATGTATTTTAAAGATTCTATGCCGCAAACTTTAAATATTTCACATACTTTTGAAAATCCAGTGTTTAGTTTACATTTACATTTAATCACTTAGCAGACGCTTTTATCCAAAGCGACGTACAAATGAGGAGAACAATAGAAGCAATCAGACCATCGAGAGAGCAACAGTATACAAGTGCCATGACAAGTCTCAGTTAGACTAGCACAGTACACGTAGCTAGGAATTGTTTTATTTTTTTTTGTTAAATAGAATAGGTAAGTGTTAGTATTAGTTAGTCAGGTGCTGGTGAAAAAGATGTGTTTTTAGATGTTTTTTTGAAAATGGCTAAAGACTCAGCTGTTCGAATTGAGATTGAGAAAGTCCAGGAAAAGGTCCGTGAGAGTGATTTGGTACCTCTTTGGGATGGCACCACAAGACGTTGTTCACTTGCAGAACGCAAGCTTCTGGAGGGCGCATAAGTTTGAACTAGCAAGTTTAGGTATATTGGTGCAGTGCCAGTTGTGGTCTTGTAGGCAGCCATCATTATTACCTTGAATTTGATGCGAGCGGCTATTGGTAGCCAGTGTAACCTGATGAAGAGAGGGGTAACGTGAGCTTTTTTTGGCTCATTAAAGACCACTCTGGCTGCTGCATTCTGGATCAGTTGCAGAGGCTTGATAGTACATGCGGGAAGGCCCGCCAAGAGAGCATTACAATAGTCCAGTCTGGAGAGAACAAGAGCTTGGACAAGGAGTTGTGCGGCTTGCTCTGACAGGAAGGGCCTAATCTTCCTAATGTTGTATAAGGCAAATCTGCAGGACCGGGCCGTTGTAGCAATGTGGTCTGTGAAGCTTAACTGATCATCGATCACAACTCCAAGGTTCCTGGCAGTCCTGGAAGGAGTTATGGTTGATGAACCCAGCTGTATAGAGAAGTTGTGGTGAAGTGATGGGTTGGCTGAGATCACGAGCAGTTCTGTCTTAGCAAGATTGATCTGAAGGTGATGGTCCATCATCCAGCTAGAAATGTCACTCAGACAGGCTGCAATGCGAGCAGTTACCGTCGGATCATCTGGTTGGAATGAGAAGTAGAGTTGAGTGTCATCAGCATAGCAGTGGTAGGAAAAGCCATGCTTCTGAATAACCCGATCCTAATGATGACATGTAGATGGAGAAGAGAAGTGGTCCAAGCACTGAACCTTGAGGAACTCCAGTAGCAAGAAGGAGCTGTGTAGTTGACCCTGATAAGCATTCGTTGTCACATTTGTAAACATGACGGCTTTCTTCTTTCGTGAGGGGGTTTGGCCCCACGGCATCTTTGTTTCCCGGCTGACCGAAAATAAACGTGACACTCACGTCCCCCAGAAATCCAGTTTAATCCAACCAGTCAGATGACGACTTCGACATTCCTGAAGTGTTTCCAGAAAAGTGTGCCATATGCATCAGATGTTTAGCCAACATTCCATGGGCATGACGTCTGAGGCTGAGACTAGATAAACTGGGCTTGCTGATTTGAATTAAAGGTGATTACATTTCATACAAATTTCAATTTGTTTGTGTGTGCAGTACTTCGGCTGCCATAATTATATAACTCACCTTTCTAGCTATAGTGTTTCATTAGCAGCAAATAAAATGTGACCATTGTGTTCTAACTTTCATTTTCAGAGAAATGAAATTCAGTCTGGTGAGCAGTGCTTCGAGGAAAACCCTCCCCAAACGGCATCCACCCATTTAAAGTAAATTAATTATACATTTCTCTGCTTTTTATGTTTAGTTTGTATGTCTGTATGTGTTTAGTTTGAAGTGGTTTTGTTGATATTGGTGAAGAGTGTGTAATATTGTGAAATTATATATATATATATATATATATATATATATATATTGCTGACTAATGGAAGTGGCATCAGATGTGAAGTCACAATGACATTATCTTTGTCACGAATCCAGGCCACGAACTTTCAGACACTCACCACTAGAGGTCACTCACCCACCACATGGACTTTCACACCGTCACAGATCACACTAAGGACTACATTTCCCAGCATCCACTGCACCCACACAGCTGTTCACCATTTATCCCACACGCACCTGCAAACAATCACGCAATCACCATCACCCAATCACACGCACACACAAGCACTATAAATACCATGGACATTCATTCACACGCTGCCGAGTATTGTTAGCCAGTCTGCATACTAAGCGTTTCTTGTTCTCTAGTTCTGATTTCCTGTGTTTGACTCCGCCCGTTTTCCTGGATATTCCCTCTGTTTTGCCCTTTGGACTCTGATTACCTCGTTGTGGATTATTGCTCGTTTACCTTGGACTATCTCTCTGCCTCGCCCTCTGGATACTGTACGCCGATCTCCGACCCACGCTTGCCTTGGATTATTCTTGTGTCTTGCCCATGCCATACCTGTTTGCCATTGATCGACCCTGCCTGTATTGACCATGTTTATTAATAAAGCCTTGCGAATGGATCCACCTGTCTCACGTCTCTTCAGACCCGTAACAGAATACTCGGCCAAACAAGGATCCAGCGGCTTTCCCAACCAAGATTGGTCAGGTATGGATACAGCGACCCTGTTACTAGCCCTCAAGCAGGGAACTCGATCACTTGAGGGTTACATCACGGAATATTTGGCTTTGGCTAATGGCTCAGATTTACCGGACTGTTTATTAATCGACTTTTTCTGTGATGGCCTTAACCAGCCGTTAAAAGCAAAAATTATTCAAAATGCCCCTCGTTTGTCACTAAGTCATTTCCTGGATTATGCTTTATGGACTGTGGGTTCAGCATTCACTGTGGGTGTTGCGGAGGAACGAAACATCACACCCAATTGTGACATCGCAGCTGCGCTAGAGTACGCTCACAAAATGGCGGCCACAACAACACCTCGTCATGTCACTGCAGTTAAAGAGTCAAGTCAAGTCACCGCTGCTGTTAAAGAGTCAAGTCAAGTCACCGCTGCTGTTAAAGAGGCAAGTCAAGTCACCGCTGCTGTTAAAGAGGCAAGTCAAGTCACCGCTGTTGTTAAAGAGTCAAGTCAAGTCACCGCTGCTGTTAAAGAGTCAAGTCAAGTCACCGCTGCTGTTAAAGAGGCAAACCAGAGCACGGTTGATCATCATAAGTCAAGCCAAAGCCCAGCTGATCATCACAGGTCAAGCCAAAGCACAGTTGATCGTCACAAGTCAAGCCAAGCCACAGCTGATCATCACAAGTCAAGCCAAGGCACAGTTGATCGTCACCAATCAAGCCCAGCCACCAGTGATCTCCGGGAGTCAAGCCAAAGCACAGTTGATCACCACAAGTCAAGCCAAGCCACAGTTAATTGTCACGTGTCAAGCCAAGCCACCTGTGATCTCCGTGAGTCAAGTCAAGCCACAATTGACCAGCCCGAGTCACGCCATGCCTCAGCTCTCCAGCCCGAGTCACGCCACGCCTCAGCTCTCCAGCCAGAGTCACGCCACGCCTCAGCTCTCCAGCCAGAGTCACCGCACGTCTCAGCTGATCTGCCAGAGTCACAGCACGTCGCATCTGACCAGCCAGAGTCACGCCACGTCACATCTGACCAGCCAGAGTCACGCCACGTCGCATCTGACCAGCCAGAGTCAGTCCACGTCGCAGCTGACCAGCCAGAGTCAGTCCATGTCACAGCTGATCAGCCAGAGCCTCTTCACGTCTCAGCTCCTCAGCCAGAGCCTCTTCACGTCTCAGCTCCTCAGCCAGAGCCTCTTCACGTCTCAGCTCCTCAGCCAGAGCCTCTTCACGTCTCAGCTCCTCAGCCAGAGTCTCTTCACGTCTCAGCTCCTCAGCCAGAGCCTCTTCACGTCTCAGCTCCTCAGCCAGAGCCTCTTCACGTCTCAGCTCCTCAGCCAGAGCCGCTTCACGTCTCAGCTCCTCAGCCAGAGCCGCTTCACGTCTCAGCTCCTCAGCCAGAGCCGCTTCACGTCTCAGCTCCTCAGCCAGAACCTATCCCACCCAGAGATTCAAGGCCAGTCCTTCAAGTTCCCCGGTTGATATCCAACGTGAGGGATGCACAGCTGATATCTGTACGCACTGCTGGTCTCCCCAAATCCACTCACTCCAACTCTCCTATTCCTGAACTGATTTCCCTGTCGGAAGCGCTTGCCATGATAGGGATCGCTCTATGTTGCGTTTGGGCTGCGCACACCGCCATTGGACTGCCTGAGGTAGCAGCGCCCAGCAACGTACTCTCACCTGGTCAGGTTACCACCGTAGAACCTCCAGAGGTGGCGGCAGTAGCTGCAGAACCTCCAGAGGTGTCGGTGGTATCCTCCTGTAAACTCTCACCCCAGTATGTCACGGCTATAAAGGCCGTCAGTGAGCTCTCACCCTGTCCTGTCACGGCTAAGGAAGCCGTCTATGAACTCTCACCCTGTCATGTCACGGCTAAGGAGGCCGTCTCTGAGCTCTCATCCTATCCTGTCACGGCTATGGAGGCCGTCTATGAACTCTCGCCCTGTCCTGTCCCGGCCAAGGAGGCCGTCTATGAACTCTCGCCCTGTCCTGTCACGGCTAAGGAGGCCGTCTATGAACTCTCGCCCTGTCCTGTCACGGCTAAGGAGGCCGTCTATGAACTCTCGCCCTGTCCTGCCCCGGCCATGGAGGCCGTCTATGAACTCTCGCCCTGTCCTGCCCCGGCCATGGAGGCCGCCTGTGAACTCTCGCCCTGTCCTGACACAGCTATGGAGGCTGCCTGTGACTCCCAGACCTGCTCTGTCACGGCTCCTGAGACCAGGATGGCTCTCTCTATGTTGTCTGTCTCTACTCTCCCTGTGTGGTCTGTCTCTGCTCCCTCTGTGTTGTCTGTCTCTGTTTTCCCCCAGATCTCCGATCAAGACATGGTTTCCTGCCCAGGCTACGGCCCTACTCCGGTCTGGTGGGCTCCAGGTCCGTCGGCTCCGCCATGGGGAGCTCCTGTCATGCCTGCTCTGCCCTGGGGGACTCCAGTCCCGTCCGCTCCGCCCTGGTGGGCTCCAGTCCCGTCCGCTCCGCCCTGGTGGGTCCTGGTCCCGTCTGCTCCACCCTGGGGGGCTCCGGTCCGGCCTGCTCCACCCTGGGGGGCTCCAGTCCCGTCCACTCTGCCCCGGTGGACTCCAGGTCCGTCTGCTCCGCCCTGGGGGGCTCCAGTTCTGCCTGCTCCACCCTGGCGGGCCCCAGCTCCGTCCACTCCGCCCCGGTGGGCACCAGCTCCGTCCGCTCCACCCTGGCGGGCCCCAGCTCCGTCCACTCCGCCCCGGTGGGCACCAGCTCCGTCCGCTCCACCCTGGATTATAGGAGCGTCTGGAAGCCGTTCATTGGGGGGGGCTATGTCACGAATCCAGGCCACGAACTTTCAGACACTCACCACTAGAGGTCACTCACCCACCACATGGACTTTCACACCGTCACAGATCACACTAAGGACTACATTTCCCAGCATCCACTGCACCCACACAGCTGTTCACCATTTATCCCACACGCACCTGCAAACAATCACGCAATCACCATCACCCAATCACACGCACACACAAGCACTATAAATACCATGGACATTCATTCACACGCTGCCGAGTATTGTTAGCCAGTCTGCATACTAAGCGTTTCTTGTTCTCTAGTTCTGATTTCCTGTGTTTGACTCCGCCCGTTTTCCTGGATATTCCCTCTGTTTTGCCCTTTGGACTCTGATTACCTCGTTGTGGATTATTGCTCGTTTACCTTGGACTATCTCTCTGCCTCGCCCTCTGGATACTGTACGCCGATCTCCGACCCACGCTTGCCTTGGATTATTCTTGTGTCTTGCCCATGCCATACCTGTTTGCCATTGATCGACCCTGCCTGTATTGACCATGTTTATTAATAAAGCCTTGCGAATGGATCCACCTGTCTCACGTCTCTTCAGACCCGTAACAATCTTAGTGTGATTCTTGCACTTGATTATACACAAAGATAACTTTCGGTGTAACCGGTTTATGACACAAAGGGGGCAGGACTTGATGACTCATTTCATAGCTAAATAAACCTCTGTGTTTCACTCTCTGCTATTAAATTAAGTTTAACTGAATGCTAGCAGATGAACGGTAAGCATATTCATGCAGTTCATTGCCTTATAAAAACATGGTTTTGTTGATCCTGTATCAACATTACTGTACAAAGATATAGACTTAACCCAAACCCCACCCCTAAACCTAACCCTACCCATCAGGGGCGTCATGCACTCATGATTTTTGAGGGGGCACGCATGTCATGTGACACACAGCATCCACGATAGCACTGTATAACTGATATAGGCTTATGTTTTATTTATTTATTTCCTTTTTATTTGAAATATTTCCAAACGTGTTAACTATATTAGGAAATATCTTGATTCTCAAATATGTGTAAGTAAATGCATTTTGCACTTTTATAGATTATTATTTGATCAATAAATGTTGATGGGCAAAGTAGACTAATAGTGTAATCTATTAACAAAACAACTTGTGCCCCCTCAGTCAGTTTTCTTCAGTGGCGGCTCGTCAGGGGAGGCACAGCTTCCCCAAAATATTGAGGTGAAAATGGGAGGAGGACAATTTAATGTTAATAAAATTCACAGTTCATTTTAGTTCATGTCTCAGAATCTGTATTTGTTGTTTGTAATTTCAAAGCTGTAATACCATTGTAATGTAAAATGTTACTGAAGTTGGAAAGCGCTGCTTTTCTACCGCGAATGTGCCAAATCTGCTGATGTAATTACAACCGCTAAGTGATAGAGAAGGGAAGACAAAGCCACTAGAAGGCAAGCCTGCAACCATTAGCCGAAAAAGCGTAACGGCTAAAGCTAACGCTTCCGGTCTGGCAGTACGTGGGAAAGGAGACTGGAGGCCGTTTGTTTTTGAATGGATGTCAATGGAGGAGAGGCTTCGCTACGTTGAATAAACAGCTTTTTAGAGGAAACGGCTTATCATTTAATGAATCGACAGCCTATCTACTAATCTTCAACATGTTTTACATTAAACAATACTTTTAGATTGAACTATTTTTAGAGTTTACACTGAAAAAAAAGCTGTTTTAAAAGAGAAGTCACTGACTTTTTGCGACAGGTGGGATTCTGCTTACGGCACTTCTCATTCATTCCTATGCTATCCGTAAATGGCGATTGACTGAAACTCTGACTGAAATTCAATGACGTCAAGGCTGTAATGTGATTGGTTATTAAGGGACACGTGATCCGAGTTATCTGTTACGCTTTCTCCAATAGTAAGTAATACAGACCATCTCATCTCCCTATAGTAAAATAATCTCTGGGGGGACAGCTGAGCTCTCCTGCCTCCGTTGGTAAAAATAAATTAGCCAATCAGCATCGAGTGTTCACTTTCAGCGCTGAGGAGTGTTGAGAAAAGAAACCTAGCAGGGGAGGCTAGCCTCCATTCTGATATATCAACCAATCATCATAGAGATGTAAATTACAAAATATTAGTTTGAACGTCTCCTGCTGCATGATAATGTACCAAGTATGATGAGTAGCGATATTGAATATTTGATCGCCAACAGATTTAACAAGCTGTCATTCAAACAGTATACAAATTAAAAATAAAGGGAGAACACGCCTACTGGATATAGGCTACCGCAGTCGTGGCTTAAGTTAATTAAATGGCACAACAGGCAGTTATAACACAGACTTTTAAGAAGGGATGGAAGTTTGCTTTAAGTGATAGGCCAGGCAAGTGAAATTATATTAGCTTGCTGTATGTGTATCGTTTTCTGACTAAAAGCAACCAAAAAGCCATTTTAAAGTGGTTAAGCAAATAATAATAATTATAATCGGCAGGGATCCCCAGACCAATACAATTAGTATGCCTCTTCTATTTTAAAACCCACGAGCCGCCACTGGTTTTCTTAACAAACTTATTTGTGTAAACCGTTAATGGATGATTAATTGGAGGAGCATGGGCTCTGCAGAGCGCATAAAGTTGTATTCGATTTGAGCAGATCAATCAGCGTCTGACTTGAAGCAGTGAAATCAGTAGACTACCGCAAGAGTGATTCGCGAGCAGACGCGGGATACGTTCATCGCAGTTTCTCCAGCGTGACTGGCTGCACGAGCTTTGATGATGACAGCTAATTCACGATTTACCAGACTCACTCACTGTATTTCATCCCGTGCTTTAATTGGGTTACAAACTCTTCTCATGTTATATTAATGCTATAGCGTATTGTGTCATGGTTATCAAAATGAAACCGATAAAAAGTGAATTTACAAACAAAAGATTGTTCTACATTGTTCCAGGGCCCGGGTCAAGGGGGGCATCCCTTTCCATCCTCTCTCCTCTCCTTGCTGAACATGTTCGAAAGTGAAATCAGAAAAAATAGCGTGCATAAGAAAGCCATTGCACGCTTTCACGAGCGTCAGCAACTGCATGCGATCACAGGTTGCATAAACCCCCCAAACCCGCGATTAAGTGAACAAAACACTGCGTTTCAGCGATGACTCATCTGAACGTCTCTGATTGGTCATTGCATTCATAAGCTCAACAGAATCGTGTGTGATTGGTTATAATGTGGTGCTGTACAGCCAGCGAACGCAGATTTGAATTTAGCAGCTGATGCTGTGCCGCACTGAACGATCTAATCACACCAGTGTGATCATATCAAATATAAAAAAATATTATTTGGCTATTTTTTTTTGTCTTTTGGAAGCTGCATTCAAAATACACTTGTCTCAGAAATCTGAGGGGGCATGTGCCCCTCACTGTGAGTGGGCATGACACCTCTGCTACTCTGCTTCTGCTATTTTATTCCTAAAATCAGTGGGAAATGATAGCTGATTAACAAGGGTGTAGAATCATAAGCCTACAACAGATATTTCCTGAAACGTTATCCCTCAATTCTGATTGGTTGATTGGAATGTTGTTCCAGGATCAATAAGGATGTTGATCCAGGAACATGTTGTACTCTGTTAAATCACATTCACCCCAGTGAGCTTCAAAATACACTTAAGTCACAACAATTGAACTCCATTGATTTTGCAGATAAAACACTTAGCCGTATGAAAGAGATGCGTGTAAATAATGTACAATATGCCACCAAAGATTTGTTATTGATGTTGTGCATACAGAAGAAGTTCCTTTATTCTTTCAGGTTAAGTATGTTTTAGATACACTGTGGATACTGTGTGGACAACTGTTGCTCTCACAATCATTTGACTGTCATTTTCATGCATTTCATGTTTCATATGACAAGGACTGGTTTTGATGCCAGGAGAGGAACTTGACCTTTATATGGTTGATGACTTTTGTATGTGGGAACCAGATATGCATAGTCACTAACCTACAACATATTAGTGTTGTGCACATCTCATTACAATGTTTTTGATGCTTTTGTATAATTTCATTTCCACTTTAAAGTTAAGTAACTTAAATGAATAGTATGTTAAGTAAATGCAAGGGTATTGTGTGGAAAATGTAAAGTATTGTGAACAATTTGTGAAATGTTTTATGCTGTAAATCGGAAAATGTATTTTATATACTGTAACATTTTTGTGAAATGTTTTGCAACAACTGGAGAAATGTTTTTAAAGAAGTTATATTTTGTTAAAATATTTTTGAAATCTTTATTGTAAACTGAAAATATTTATAAACAGTAAAAAAAAAACATTTTACTGTAAACTGGAACAAATTGTTTAAACATGTATTTGATAATTACAATTACTCATATTAAACTGATGCCTTTTGGGTTCAGTTGTTGAATGCGCTTGTTGTTCAATAGGAAAAATAACTTTAATAGTTCTGGAAGGAACACATTTGGCACAGTTAAAGTGTCTTATCACTGTGGTGGTATCTTCATGTGTACCTTTGATGAAGGTTCAATATTGTACCAGCAGGTTTAAAAAAAAAAAAAAAATTGGTTGCCCCTGGTACAAATTATGAACTTAAAGATACAAACTGGAATTGTACAAATTGTTTCTTTATATTAAGGTACAATTCTGTCCCATTAAAAGGTACTGCCCCAGTGACAATGGTTTGTACCTTCGTAAGGACACAATTGTACCAGTGTGGTGTGTCAATGAATCATTTTCAGGGCTGCAGATCATATACTAAGAAAGTAAACAAAAAGTGATTTTCATGTTCAGTTACATGTTGATGTTATTATACACTCACTTGCAGGTTTTGCCATCTTTTCATCAGAGGATTCGGCTAGGTTTGTCAAATACTTCAGACTGATGTGAAGCTGTAAACAATATGTCAAGACATGGAGACTATTCTCAAAACTCCCGATACAAAACAACGCTTCAATGTAAAACACAATACATTCATAAATAACTTACTTTACTGGCTCATCCGGTGCTTGATCATCAAGTGTCTTCATCGGTGGAAACTAGATTTTAACATGCAGCACAAGCTAAAGCAAAAGGAAAACTCAACCGGTCCAACCTGTTAAACAGGCACTGCTGTTGTTATTTCAGTCTTCAATGGTTCAAAGGTTAATGGAAATTCTCTATAAGGCCATCTTTTTTTTCTGTCCACATGAGGGCAGTGTCTTACCAGAAACCCAGACAGCATGCAGCTCAACCACAGAGCTTTTCCACAGACATTACTGGTCAAAAGTGATGTCTGTCCTAGGCCATTTTCACTAAAACCCACAAAATAGAGTTTAATAATGATATAGCTAATACCTGCTGCATAGTGATTTATTAAATTATAGGCTAAGAGTAAAGAGTGCGAGCTTGGGCCACTTGGCCAAAACAGACAACCGCACAATTTAGTATGTTTCATTGCATCATGACTGATGAAACAATTGAAATGTGGAATGCATACATTAGTTTTAAACTTTACAACATGCATACAAAATATTTAATAATAATAATAAAAAATACAATAAAAACATATGTAATTTAATATATATTTACAGAGAAAACATTTGTTAATAAAACCTCTTTTTTCATGCAACTTGTTTTTTTTCAAGCCCAAAGAAATATATTACTTCCATCAATTCTAAACATATGCATTTGTGTTGTTGTGCATTTTATATCATCACATTTCATTGTGAACTTTATCTGAGAGCGAGGCAAAGAACTGACTCACACAGATCTGTAGGTTAGCAAATATATTTTAATATAGAATATAATATTTATATATTCATTTAAGCACAATGACAAAACGGCATCATTTCGGTTTAGCCTAATTTACTCCAAGAGAGAAGCCACATCTGTAGGTACATTTCACAAACAGATTTCCATGAGTGTCCATCACTTTGTTGCTGCAACGTAAGACAAAAGAAAGAAAGAAAGCAAACAGAATTACTGAAGAAATGCTAACAGCAATCCGCTCATGGAGATTTAACGTTTAATGTCAGAAGAGAAAAACGAGACTCAGCGAGAACATCAGCGGTCTGCAAAGCGGTTTTAAGCTAAAGTGTCTTATGAAGCAACTTAGAAAAAGAAAAAAAGAGCATCACATCAATAAATAAATATGCAATGACCAAAAAAAAAGCCAAAACAAAGAAGTACTTCAGCGAGAGTCTAAGACCAACCCAAGTTCAATATCTATTAAAGCAGCTATTCTACCCGACTTCATCACAGCACTGCAATCCACTTGAGTTCACACAGCACTGCATCTCCAGCCCAAACACCACACACCTGCACACACAGCACAACCTCGGGGCTTCTTATCACCAGAGCCATAAACAATCCTGCATATTAAAGTCTCTGTTTTAAGCTTCTGAACAAACACAAATCAAGTTGGCACTTTGTCATGGCACGAGAGCATGCTTTAGTCCTCAGTGTAAACGTTAGCTCTAACAGCTCTGATGCACACAATCATTTCGCATGTGCTTTATATTTTAGACTTTAATGTTTTTCTTGCTACAAATGTGCATTGTATTATCCATATATGATATGTCTTTCTATTCGTCTGTCTTTACGCCTTTCAGTTTCTACAGTAACATCAGCTTGTCTAACATAATTATCATCGGTTCTTCAGCTCAAACAACCTCCACAAGGTCTCTACATTTCCACCTCAATGTTTTAGGAATGTGAAGTCAAGACAGTTAAAATGCCTCTACATTTAAACCAATACCACTTGATGAAGCATGTGTGGGTGAATCTCACAAAAACAATCAAGAAAATAATAATTATTTAGAAAATAAGTCAAGACAGGTTTTCACTGATTAAGGGAACACTCCATTTGAACATTTTGCAAACATTATGGAACGTTACTTTTTTAATGTTCTCTTAACATTCTGAAACAAGCAGTAAAAAAAAATATATATATATTTTGTGTGTATGTGTGTGTGTGTTCAATGTTTTGAGAAGATTAAAGGGATAGTTCACCCAAAAATGACTAAACAGTTGACTGCAGCCATTGACTTCCCTTGTATTTTTTATTTTTTCCCATACTATGAAAGCCAATGGATGCCGTCAACGGTTTGGTTACCAACATTTTTCAAAATATCTTCTTTTGTGTTCAACAGGAGAGAGAAACTCATACAGGTGTGGAACAAACTGAGGATGAGTGAATAATGACATAATTTTCATTTTTGGTTGAACAAACCCTTTAACTAGAAGAACGTTTGTTCATAACTTTGAAAGAATCTTCAGAACATTAACCGACATTCAGAGAATGTTCCTTATTAGCTGGGAATGTAAAATAAATTTCATGGTCCTAAAAAAAATCCCTGTTCTTTATACAAAATAATACTTCAAAGGCCTTCAAATTTCTTCATGAGATTCACCGTGCAGAAGTTTTTTGACCATATTTACTTTCATAATTCCTGTGATCAAAGTATTCACTAAAGCCCTACAATCCACTCTCTCAAACTACACCATATTTCATCGTCGTCGAAATCCCTCTTTTCACAATCTCAGTAACAGCATCACACCACATCAACCGACGATGAGTGTTTCAATCTCTACACAAACCGGTTCTTTATTTCTCAGCCTCACGTTCTGACGGGGAACTTCAATGAATGATCTTTAAAGGTTTTCTTGCATTTAAAGCCAGTGGGCTCTCATACGAACATTTCTCAACATGACGAAGGCATGGCTACTACGACACGCTCAAAACGCTCATATTATGCTGAGAAGCATTACTAAGAAGGAGAACAAGCATTTGGAACAACACTACAACAAAATACAAAAAAAGAAAGATATGATGAAAAGACACGTAAATTATGCTGTAAAGTTATCAAAACAGAAGATTATAGAAAAGGATCTTGAACCCAGAGCCCTACGATAAACCCAACAGAATAGACCTGATCTGAGCATCACACTTACATTAACACACTGATGAAGAGATGCCTCACGCTTGTCCAGTTAGTAAACACACTTCAGTACACCAGAAGATACACTTGCATTAAATAAATTAATAATAAAACACGTTTATAAATCCACAACATATTTGTATGTACAACTTAAGGACAAAGCATCAGTCAGAACTTAATAAAGAAAGAAAATGAAATTGTGCAAAAGAAAATAAAGCCTATTTTTAGGCTTTTGCATTACGGCATAATGTTTATGACAAATAAGCACATCCTTCCCCGTTGTCATTATTATAAAGCAAAAAATTGTATTATAATAATAGAAATCCAGACATTGTGTGTTTTATGATATCTAGGTGAAATGTCAATGTCAAAAACTGTAATGGATCAAAAAATAAGCTTAATTTTCTTTATGCATTTGTTTATGTATATTCTGAAGTGGACAGGTTTGAACAGGATTTATTTCTGTGGTCATTTTTAGTTAGATTCAGTGGTACTTGTTTTGGACACATTAAATAAAAGCAGGATAAAAGTCATGTTTCTGTCATGCCAATAGCGACAAATCTTCAGCATTACGAAGCTTTTGCAGCATTATCAAGGCTGATATGTTTTAATACTGTGACATCCAATTTGACAATCAAATGACATGATTATGCATCTATGGCTTCAGCATTGCACTGTTTGATTTGGCCGAACACAGTAATACTTGCATGTACTGTAGTGGTTATTAATGACGTCACAAACGTGTCTAGAGGAGACGCTTGTGCACAGTGCCCAATAATCTCTGCATAGAGGAGAAGAAGTGGCATTAAACTAAAGAAAGACACTGTGAAGAAAATAAACCGTATTACATCGAGCTCCGCGTCATTTCCTGCGGCAACAGGAAATTCATCCGAATACGCCTCTATTGTTTGAAAAGAAGAAACATGGAAAAGGGCGAGCGATGATAATATGGCTCTTCTGAAGTTCTCCAGTGGAGGCGCTGTGTTTTAAAAATACACTGATCTCAAGCACAAAGCACAGTGCTTAACAGAGACCCTTAACAGAGACGAATCTACCGATCACTAACGAACCGTACAGACATGCACACAATACGTGATCAACAGTACCACATCTAATCGAGTGTGCGATGAAAACCACCGTGAATGACGTGAGCACATCTGAAGCCCTTGGTTGCTGGTCTGGGGACGTTATGAAATTCTACGTTTGGTTGGTAAAACTAACGTAAGCCTATAGAGAGCTGATCTAGAGTCAGGTATCACAGAGAATTCAGTCAGGACCGAGGATGCAAACAAACTAAACCAACCGACTATAATTATTAAACTAATAGAGAAATGAATGAGCGTTTGGCCGTGTGTCCGGAGAGACACTAGACAGGGAACATCACCACAGTCACAATGTCACACGCCACAAAATTCACAAGATGATATTTGTACACGATCAAGAAACATCAATACATCAACAACAACAACATAAAAAACTACAATAAATAGAATAATGTACAATCTGTGTTTCGAAGGGATCGTATGTGACTTGTCACATAAATTGGGATTTTGCACGGTAATCTTTGAGAAATGACAAAAATGAACATTCTGTCGTTTACTCGTCCTCAAATCTGTTTTAGTATTTATTGGACTGAAAAAGGACAACTTTTGCATACAACGAAAGAGGAATGAGAGACTGTCAAAGTCATTAATTTCTAGTCCTCTGATGTCAAACGATAGCGTTGTGTCAGAAAGACCAAAATACATGAAAATTAATAAACTCAAATATATTTCAATTCAGTGGCAAGATGCCAGGTTTGCTGTTACTGATACTAAATGCTATTGGTTCTTGTCTACTGACTGAATGTGATGCACCATGTTAAAATATGCAGAAGTGCAAATGAGATTTGTATCAAAGTTTATTTCTGCTACAGAATAAATATATTTAAAAAGTAATTCCAACTTTTCATCTCACAATGCTGATGTGACGAGTGGGGCGGGGCCGAGAGCTGTGGGAGCAGAGCGAGGCCGGTGGAGTTAATGATAATGAGCGACACCTGCACCACTCACCGGTCTCGAGTCCCACGGAGGAGCTCCGGAAGGATAAAAGGAGGAGCGACGACAGTGGAAGACGAGAGAGGACCAGGCCTGGACTTTTAATTTGTGTTTTGTGTGCGGCAGTCGTCCGTGAGGGGCTGCTGCTTTACTTTTGTGTTTGTTTATTTGTTTTATTAAACTTATTTAAATGTTCGCCGGTTCCCGCCTCCTTCTTCCCGATCTACGAACTTTGTTACAGCTGACATTTATTTTATTTTTTTATTTTCACAATTGCAAGTTAATAACTTGGAATTTTGAGTTTAACAATTAAACTAAAATTAAACACCGCAATTTTGATTTTCCTCAGAGTTGCACGTTTTTATATCGCAATCAACAAGTTATAAAACTGTAACTGAGGTTACAATACAGTTTTTTTTTAGCTACACAATAATAATAATAATAACTTTTTTGTTATGTTATTTACTTTTTATTAATGCTTCTTTTTATCTCACAATTCTAACTTTTCTTCTCAGAATTGCGAGATGTCAACTTTTCTTTCTTTCTTTCTTTCTTTCTTTCTTTCTTTCTTTCTTTCTTTCTTTCTTTCGTTTATATCTCAAAATTCTATTTTTTTAAGTCAGAATTGTGCAATAAAACACCAGAATTCAGGGAATTTTTCGATAAAAAGTCAATTATCTTTTTAATATTTTAATATATTTTTTTTATATTTTACTTCATGGCAGAAATAAGCATCTATAGATTTGAGTGTGAGTGTGTGTATATATATACATACATACAGTATATATATATATATATATATATATATATATATATATATATATACTGTATATGAGTCCCCATTCACTTTTATTGTATGGAAAAGATCATTTAGGACTTTCTACTATGCAGGATAAGTAAATGAAAACAGAACTGTCATTTTAGGTTGGCAGCGACAGAAATAAACTTTACTCATAACTCACTGATCTAAACCTTGAAAGGACATTTTTTAAAGTCCTCAGAAATCCACAGTTACCATTTTTCAAGTTAAAAGGGCCACGGATGTTGCAAAATATCCCAGACTTTTATAAATGCGTAGTTCCAGATTCCATGCAAGGTTTTGCTGAGGTCTTACAGCTTGTTAGCTGCGATGCATCACAATCACACAACAGAATGACAGAGAGTTGCAGAAGCAGCCTGGAGCTGAACGGTGCATGCGGCCCTCATGCGTGGGTGGAAATGCAGACGCATAAAAACACGCATGGCATGTCCTCAATAACCGCTGCGGCTTTATCGCATGAAAACAACAGTCTGCAGGGGCTGAGCAACTACACAGTGATCGAGCAAATTTAGAGTCGTGTTTAAACAGTCTTCCAGCAGATGGTGCGAATAAAAGGCCAAGGAATATCACAATCATAATCATGATATCAATATTTGTAAATGCAGCACAATCTTAATATGCTGTGTTATGATGAAAAATAGATAAAAATATATGGAAACAGCTAAAACGATGCACTGTTTGGATACACAATGTGATCCATACAGACTTTTGGCCACATATTGAGTGCTGCAGTTTATGGATAGTTATTTATAGTTATCCCTGTTTTAGTTGCAGTTGTTTCCTACCCTCTATCAGTATATAAATTATCAACTGAAAATATATGTGATATAATCCTAATGTTTCACATAATGGCATACTGAGGCATCTGAATAAATAATTCACAGTAGAAGTAGTCAAATTGAGCAATTTAACATTTTAACAAAAATATATGCCTTCTATTTCCTGATGCAAATACTGCAGAAATAGCTAAAACTTTACTAAACACAGATTTTTTTCATTTTGTTTTTATGGATTTTGTGTTCTACCATGATCTAATCATCCACAGACAGAGTTTTTAGGCCCGTTATACATTTAATAAGATAAGATAAACGGCTAATTTAGTCTCTCAAGCAATTTTAACAAACCTCATTTATGCTGATATATAAGACTGCTGTCATTTGATATACGAAACAGTGATTAATCTATAACTGATCATTTAATAAACTATATTTCCTAGAAGTATGACATACAGAAATATAAAAAGCAATAGTAATTCTCTACTAGGTAATTGCATACCCTGCAATAATGCATTTCATTTCTAAAGAAGGCAAATATTGGCTTTCTAAGTGGCAATCACACAAATTCAGAGATGAACTCTCTGTAACACTTTTAAATGTTGATATGAGTCGTGTTTTAAAGGGAATGTACCGACGATACTAACCAGGGGATAAATGTGTCTAAAGGAACAGCGATCAGTGGTTAAACCGGTTTCTCTACTTGATTCACATTAGTTAAATCTCATTAAGACTTGAACTGCGTTGATCTGACCAACGTTACGATCCCACTCAACGCTATCAAGGGTGTGAATAAACTCTCTCTCACTCATACACAATTCCACACAAGCGTCAGCGAACACAGACACACAACCTGACCAATGACCCGTTCACTTCTGCAAGTCTGCAAGTCATTTGGTCGCTGTCTTTTTGTCCATTTCTTTGTCTTTCATTCAGTTTTCCGTGCATTCCGTGGCGTGGGCGTGGCTGTAAATCATCTTGGCGATCTGATTGGCTGCTTGGCTTCTGTTCGGTGGAGTGGGCGGGGCAGTGGGCGTGGTTTGGTGAAGATGATGGAAAAGATGAAGTGCCGGGGATGAGGAGCAGAGCTCATGAACTTTGACCTCATGCTTTTTTGGGGGGAGGGGCCAGTTTGATAATCTCATCTTCTGACGGTTGGCGAATGATATCTATGAATGATACAGAGGAGAAACGCAAAGACAACTCTGTTACAGACAAAGAGCAAGTAAAGGACACGGATAATGTTAAAGAGAAGAGTTGTGTACCCTTGTATTTCTTCGCCGAGGGGATGCGTGTGAGTTTGGTGTCGATCTCGTCGTCTTCGGAGATCTTCAGCACGGTCGTGCGGTAGTCGATGACCCGGGTCAGGAGGTCCGGCCGCCGCGAGATCTCAAAGATGTGCTCTATGTAGGATAGGTTATCTGTGCAAGACAAACACAGAGACGTCTTATCAAACTATGAGCAGATGCCTGTACAATAAGCTCAACTGTCATTTAAAGGAATGTAAAAGTCTGTCATCATGCTGCGCCAAACACATAAAACTTATTTCCTTTTTTGGAATATGAAATATTTAAACATATTCAAGCATGGTGCCTCATGAAACACCCTTGTGAAACAGAAGAGCGCTTAATTGTATTGAATGTGCACTTCAAATCTTTAAAGTACATTTTTAAAAACTGTACGGTAACATTTTATTTTAAGGTGTCCTTGTTTCACATGTTACATATACTATTATAATAATTAATTATGCATGATTACATGCAAGTAACCCTAAACATATAGTGAGTACATGTCGTTAATTAATATCACGCAGTACTTAAATCAAATGTATAATTACACTGTAAGAAGGACACCTTAAAATAAATTGTAACCAACCTTACTTGCAGATAATACTGTAATATGAATGAAATAAAAGGCCACTTAAGTGACTTAAATAGAGACACTTTCATGACTGTTTGTAAACACACTTAATGTAAGTACACTTTTAAAGTGACCTTTGTAGTAAAGGCAAATTAAGTTTTACTTTAAAATACATTTTAAATCACTGTTTAGCCTACATTTAAAGTTAATAGATGTTAAATGCTTAATCTGTACTAAACTGCAACTTCATTACAACTATATTTAAATAAATGCCATACAAGTTTCAATTGAAATTACTTTAAAGTATATTTTATTTTTATATTTTAGTTTATCATAAATGCATGTCAGTACATTCAGCAGTACTTTAACCATATTTCAAAGACAACAAATGTAAATATGAAATGACATATACTAATGTACTTAAGTCCTACTTAACCCTTAAGTGGGTCAAAAACGCTCTAAAGTTCAGATAATTACATTTAATATAAATTCAAACTATAATACTTTTTTATTTAATTGTAATTGTATGATATAACATTTCATTTACTTCAAGATCAGAAAAAAACATTACATTAAGTTCACACTTAAGTGTATTATTTAAAAGTATATTAGGTTCATAATAAGTACAATTTTTAAAAGTTTGATAAAGTTATTTTTTCACAAAGGCAGTTGTGTCAAACATCATTGATTCATGCTTTTCTCACGACCAATCACAGGATGTTTCAGTACATTGAAAATAAAATCAAATGATATTTGAGAGGAATATTATCAGTGACTCATAACTTCAGTCTAATCTGTGCTTGACAGCCTGAGGGAGAGTAAATTAATTTTCATTTTAGGAGAAACGTAATGTTTGGCAGCTTCGCTCACTATACTGATCGAGACTGAAGAGGCCAGCGTCTTCCTCACCTTGTGCCAGTTTGTCATTCTTCTCCAGGTAACTGAACCAGTCTTTGGAGGAGGTGATGGAGATGCTCTGGTCTTCAGGGATGTCCTCCTTACAGGCCGACTTCAGCTGCTCCAGGTCTTCATTAGTGATGTTCTCCGACAGATCACTCAACATCGAGCTGTATTCAGACATTCTCTGAGAAAGACAGACAGAATGAACAGATCAGCACAAAAACATATCTGTCAGCTCTGCTTCGTATAGTAGCATTGTGTGATATCAGCATACACCCCCCCCCCCCACAAAAAACAAACTCTTTCTAGGACTTGTCCTGAATGCAATATCCTATTTTATTTTTCTTTCTTTCTTTCTGCAAAGTCAATAAGTGTATTTTGTAGTGCTTCTAATTGGGGGGTAAAAATTACTTTATAAAACACACATATCATATTTAAAGATTTACTACCAAGTTATATCCAATTAATTTATCTTACAATAAAAAAATTTCAGAGCCAGTTTCTCTGCCAGGTTTATGAAGGTAAATGAAGGCCTTTTTAAGACCAAGTAAAGAAAATGTAAAGAATAAGAATGGAACACAATACATCAGTATGTTCTGTAAACGTAAATGCCCTTTTTTAGCAACAATTCAAAGTTTGAAAATACAACTTCTTTTACAAAAAACCCCACAAAAATCACACACAAGCCTTGTTTTCCAGTGCAAATGTTACTTGAGAAGCAAAATGACATGCGTTTTGGAAGTCTTGTTATATAAGAAAAAGGTAAATAAAAAACAAAAGTGTTTATGATTAAAACAAGAACAAATATCTGCTAATGAACTCAGAACAATCAACTCAATTCAAAGTGAAAACAGGTTTTGCAGTGCATGCGACTTTTAATGCCACTTTATGAATTAAAGACACTCTCCTCTGATGTAACAACTTATTAGGCCTTAATTTGTGGAAGTGCAATTCGAGACTTTTTAAGACCCGCAGAACCCTTGTGAGCTTATATGTTTCTAAACATGAATGATGGGTTATATCCAACCTCAAATATCGCTCCCAAGCCCTATAAGTGTTTATTAAGGGCACCGACCTTTGAGATTCATCAGACCAGTCTTGCACACAAGTGACCAAGCGTGTGTATTGGGACAGACTCTGAGAGTCTAAGGTCAAAGTGTGTGGTGTTATTGCTCTCTATCTCCTTCTAGCGGAGCTCATGAACATCACAACTAACCAGCGCAGGATCTTAACACTTCCTCAGACATTTCTCCCTCACGACCAGCACTGTTATCGTCATGTTGTCAAAATACAGAGACGTGGCATGATACACCGCGACCACATTCACTGTGATGGCAAACAAATCAATCCGAACGCTTTAGCAGTTCCCAGCCCACACAAGGACAGAGGTCTGAGGAAACTGTGCAGGATCCAGAGCCAAGATGGACGCCTCTGTGATTTTACAATGTATTATTTGTGCTGCGGCAGCCGGTTTAACAGAGCAAATATTCCACATTCATCACCCTCAATGTCACTGCTACAATACAGTGTGTGTGTGTGTGTGTGTGTGTGAGAGAAAGAATGGGAAACATACAAAGGCATCCCATAGACACACACACACACTTCCACAGATTTAATATCCGTACAAAGAGTATTGACATGCTGCTGTTTATCTGCTGCTGTCTGTAAAGCACTCTGATCTGCTGCTGACCTAAATCCAGCGGTGCACTTACAGCAGCCTCCAGCAGGGAGAGAAGACACAGAGAACAATGATGTGTAAAGCCCATGCAAACGCAGTGTGACACATCTAGTGTCCCGCACTGAGAGCTGGAACAGCCTAAATTAGATGTGCAGATTCTGAAGGAAATATGAAAGAAGGCAGGCAAATGTCTAATGAAGCAGAGAGGTTTAAGATTTTTGAACACGTCTTTTGTTTTTGTTGGCAATGTACCATAGCATGACTATAAACACAAGAAAGACAAGGCCAATCACACTTCACTAAGCAAACAGATGTAAGAAAGGCTGATCCAGGGTTATTATAGTTAACTCAAATTAAAACCAATAAAAAAAATCTCATTTTCATTTAGTTTAACTTAATTGAAGTAAAACTGAAATAAAATTAATTTAAAAATAATAATAAAAAAAAACTACAGACATACTAAGATAACCAAAAACTAATTAAAATGACAAAACACAAAGCAAACTTAGTAAAACTTTGAAGGTGTCATCGGATGCCCATTTTGCACAAGTTGATATGATTCTTTAGGGTCTTAATTAAAAGTCTAT
>CM041795.1:58128988-58223988 GCA_023376895.1 Aspiorhynchus laticeps
TAACAGGAAAAGATACGCAAAAATAGAAGCAAGTGGGATTTGCATGAGAGCATTTTTTTTTTTATAATCTGAGAGTTGTGTGCATTCATGTGTGTGTGTGTGTGTGTCATCTCAGATCTCTTAAATTCCGATCAGTCACTGGGTTACCATGGTCACTGGGTTGCTATGGTCACCTTGTAACTCCATTCTGGCTTCATCCACAAACCAGTTTCATTATTCCACATCAAGAGCTCTTTATGTGAAAATAACACAAACAACTTCAGCAGAGTCCAGTTACACACATCACTTCTGCCCTCAGACGCTCAAAAACAATGATTTTACAGTGATTCACTTCTAAATGAGAACTGTATGAGTGGAGGGTCTGAATTCAGAAATGTGACGCTCATAAACTGGGGGGGATTTATTTTGAAACAATTTAAACTCAAAATTTACTAGTAAAATTCACAAATAAAATAAATAAATTGCAAATAACACATTGAATTAAAAAGGATATTTTTTCTTATCTTAGTATTTTCTTCTAAAACATACTTCAATAATCTTTATTTACAACTTAGAAAATCATATTTTATTTAAAAAAGTTTATTATTTGAGCTGTCATAATCATCCGTTTGAGGTGGGTCTGTAAATATTTCCTGTGGGTGAGTTTTTAGTTATGTTATAATTCCTGTGAGACGAGTGATTTATGCAAACAGTGTCATAAGTTTATTCTTATTTCCTCTTTTGAAAGGCGTTTGTGATATAAATACTAGTCCTGTGTTCACAGTGTTGCACACCTCACTGATCTGAACCGCTTTTGTTTTGAATTCATTTAAGATTCTGATTATAAATCAGTGGATTGATTCAGAATTGTGTGAGATTTGTTCATGTCCCTCTATAAACTCATGTAAAAGCTGCATGTCGCACACAAACACTAGAGACGCTTCATCCGTGCTTCTGAAGGCCTGCAGATCTGAGCATATCGTGGGAAAAGATGAGCAACTCTTCTGGGATTTTGCAGCATGCAAATACAACTAGGGATGCATCGATCCGATACTCAGGATCGGTATCGGCTCCGATCCGGTCATTTTCTGCGGATCGGGTATCGGAGAGACGAGACCGATCCAAATCCGATATTGTGTGTATACTATTCTGTGTTATTGTTAAGCCCCACGAAAGCACAAAAGCATTATAAAGCACCATAAAGTCAAAGTCCAAGTATTCTGAAGCCGTTTCATAGTTTAATGTGAGGTAACGTTACAGATGAATATTTAAGTCGTTAAATTGAAGTTCAGGTAAACTCTTCTCTCTGCTGCGGCTGTCCGTCATCCTCCGTTCAGCGTTCAAACTGCGTGTTGCGTTCGGTTACTACAGTCAAAACAATGAAACTCTCTTCAAGAGCGCTCAATAACTGAGATTTAAAACCATTAAAAGAAAAGGCTCAATAAACTATCGCGCAGATTTAATAAGCTACGCATCAATATCTCTTTCCTCTGTGCTTTGAACTTCTCTGACCGGAGCTGCGTGCTGTGACTCTGTGCTGCTTCAAGCGCATTATTCTGCACACGGGACGCGCATAAGAGCTTTGTGCCGTTCTCTATTGGAGCTTTTCGTATTATAATACTTTTGCGCAATGAAATTATTTATAGCGTTTCTTGTACTGTCCTATCAAGGCTATTAATAATCTAATGTATAGCACAGTAATCATATGTTGCTGCCTTCATTACTGTGCTATATATTTAAAAGAAATGTCTTGTTTTCATTAATGTATTTTACAACAATGCAAAGAGCAATGTGTAACATTTTACCAGATTTAGTCCTTCACATATTCACTTTTATTTGTTCCACACTAAATAATGTTATTTCACTAAATGTTTAGATTTGATAAAATTGTGCAGTCATGATTTTTCTAGAATAACTTTTGCTGCTAAATTATCCACTAACCTAGTTTATAATAGTATTTTTGTCATAGATTATGAATGGGTCTGTTTACACCTGCACGTCATGTGTTTTCTCTGATCGGATATCTATCTGATTTGTTTAAACGTTTTCATTTACACTTGGCCACATAAATCTTCACAAAATGGATATAAATCCGATCTTCAATTCCTGCGCTATATTTCAATTTAACGAAGTTCACGTCAACGAAATCAAAAGCGCTGCATTTTATTAATTATCAGCTCATTTCCAGATCAAAGACCGCAATAGGAGCGCATGCATCAGCACTGGAGAGATACGCCTGTCTTATACTGTTAATGAAGATGATTGTGTGTTGAGCGTCTGCGAGTTTCATTCGCGGCAGTTTGCACCTCGGCTTGCTGAAGAGATGCTCAGCTACTCGTCCACGGTGAGGCTTGTTGCATTAGCGCAGTCATATCTGACTAAAATGTCATATAGCCTATAACACGGTCTCACACGTTTATTATTTTAATATTTTGGGAGGAGTAAAATTCACATATGTGGTTTCAACAGCCAGATGCATTTACACATGTCCAGTTCATCTGGAATGCGGCCCAGACCTCCTACTGAAGTGTTTTGAGAGATCGGATTTATATTACAAAACGCATGAAGTGACCAGATGTAAACAGCCCCTATATATATTTTCATGTTATTTTTCATTAAAATGAAGTTGTCTAGTAGATTGTGTTTAACACACAAAAGAGTGACACAGAAGTATAGAAACTCTACATTGATAAAAAAAAAAAAAAAAAAAACCTGCGCTAGGATCGGATCGGAATCGGCGATACTCAGAATTTTCTGGATCGGATCGGATCTGAAAAAATGGTATCGTTGCATCCCTAAATACAACCAACAATGAGAATCTGCTTCTGGCTTAAAAAGACTGCTAGCTCTTTGTTAAACAAGGTCTTGTTCATTAAACACTGCTGACATACTCTACCGTTCAAACGTCTGGGGTCAGTAAGACTTTTAAATGTTTTGAAAGAGTCTCTTCTGCTCATCAAGACTGCATTTATTTGATCAAAAATACAGAAAAATTGCGAAATATTATTACAATTTAAAATAGCTGTTTTCTTTGTGAATATCTGTTAAACTGTAATGTATTTCTGTGATCAAAGCTGAATTTTCAGCATCATTACTTCAGTCTTCAGTGTCACATGATCTTCAGAAATCATAATAATACGCTGATTTGCTGCTCAAGAAACATTTCTGATTATTATCAATGTTGAAAACAGTTGTGCTGCACAATATTTTTGTGGAAACTGTGATACATTTTTTTTTTCATTATTCACAGATGAATAGAAAGTTCAAAAGAACAGCATTTATTTGAAACAGAAATCTTTTGTAACATTATAAATGTCTTTACTGTCACTTTTGATCAATTTAATGCATCCTTGCTGGATGAAAGTAAGTGTTTCCTACTTGAATGGTAGTGTGCGTCATATAGTGATGTTAAAGGGGTTTTATTCCATGGTCTGTCTGAATACTGGCTTCTGATTTGCTGGCAGCTATGCAGTAAAAACATTTAATGCACAGGTAGTTCAAAGTCCATTTAATCACCGTTCCATATTAATGCACTGCTTTAATTGATGCACACACACACACACAATGAATGCTTCACATCGGGTGGTTATTGGCCTCGACATTGTGCATTTAAAATCCTTTAATGAACGGCAAACCGCTGATTATCCCTTACATTTGACGCAATTTAAATTTCCTTTCTCTTTGGAGTGTTACAAGCTGTTCTGCATATATAAGATCCGTAAAGTCACAAAGACTAAAGTCTTTCTAAAAGTTAAGACTCGTTCACGCCTTAAAACACCTCATTCAAACAAGCCCCCAAAAATCTATGTTACTGTGTTGGATGATTTGCATAACACCACCCAAATGAAGAAAGAAGGCATAACTTTTATTCTCGCTGTAGTATTGTTGTCGTGGAGACGCTGTGTGTTTCCAAATATGGTAAGGGGCGTAACATTTCCGTCACACGCTTGAGGTGTTCGGCCAATCACAACGCACTGGATAGCTGGCCAATCAGAGCACACCGATGAGCTTTGTAAATATCAACACGTTGCATAGAGGAATGAAAACAATATACGGTTTGTGGAAAATAATGTGTTTTGTTTTACCTTTTTAAACACATTGCATTACACCAAATAATTAATTTAGCAACATCATATAACCCCTTTAACTTACTATTGATTTCAAACTCCAAAAGAAGAAAATAGTCTAAATAATACTGAAATTAACTGTTTAAATGCTTAACATTAAATTATGCAGTTTTTATGATCTTTCAAAGGCAGTAAACCTTAGTAGAATAATTCATGAGTAATGATGACACTGAAAGAAATATGTAATTTTACTTCAACAGTAATTATAAAGTAAGTGTTATAATCTAATTAATTCTAACAAGCATAGTATTTTTTATTCATGCATTGTCCTCTGAAACTCTACACGTGAGAATCATGGCTTTGTTTTCTCTCAAGAGAAACATCTGAGAAACAGAGACTGCATTTGCTCTCCATTCAGTCCTGCTGGTGTCTAAGAGAGACGATTGTGATGTGGAAGCGCTCCGATTGGTGGAGCGTCTCTCTCGCACCATCAACCTGGGTTCACACACACACACACTCCTGCCTGTTGCTAGGTTACAGTCTCCAGGCCGAAAGGCAAGCGTTGTTATGGTGACATCAGGCATGTGGAGGGTGAATAAAGTTTGGATGTTGGCGCGCGCACACACACACACACACACACACACTCTCACGGCTCTCTGTCCTTGAGGATACGTGACAGGCAGCTGCAAACATTACGATCGAGACTGTGGGAATGTGTCAGTTTGACACACTCATTCAGTGTCCAACATTTAGTGTTGTATAAAAACCATTGAAGTCAATGGCATGTGCTGCGAGTGTGTGTGTGTGTGTGTGTGTGTGTGTGTGTGTGTGTGTGTGTGTGTGTGCGTGTGTGTGTGTGGATTGGGGCCCTGTGGAGGGGGAGGGGTCTTAAGAGTTTAGTCATGGGAAAAGGAGACAAAACACACACACACACACACACACATAATGTGAAGAACCTGGCCAGACACACATGGGATCCTCACACTCGACGCATAGACGGCCTCTGTTTCACACATACATAAAGAACAGCAGACAAAAGCAGGCTGTGTGTGTGTGTGTGTGAGAGAGAGTGTGTGTGATGGCAGTGACAGGCTGTTCTAAGAGGACAGTCAGTGAGTTTGTGTGTGTGTGTGTGTGTGTGTGTGTGTGTGTGTGTGTGTGTGTGTATGTGTGTGTGTGTCTCAGACAAAAGACAAACCAATGACTTGCAGGTTTTATCGGGTCAGAATGATGTGCTGTGTTCACGTCACTGCTGAGTTTACAACTTGGAGAAAACATTCACGTCTTTGTCAAATTTGTAAAAACTCAGAATTGTATTCACCAACTTGACCACTGTGATGTCAAACGAAAACAAAAATGTCAGACTTCAACAGTTAAAGGTAGTTAAGCAGACAACCACTCTGTAAAAGTGGTAACCTGCAGCTGTCACCCCATGCAAATGCTTTTATTTGTATACATTATTGTATTCAAGTTGATTCAGTGTCGCTAAATATATATATATATATATATATATATATTTTTTTTTTTTTACATAAATAAAGCCAGTTGATTTAGGTTTTGTTTGTTTGTTTTGTTTCTTCAACAAAGTTGCACATGAATCCATTTTAGAATTATGATCGCTGCCATGGAAACAAAAATAATTTCAAACAATGGATGGAAAGTAAAATTGCGGACATTAATTTTTCGCATCATCACGGAATAAATAAAATTAAGGAAAAATGGTTATTTTAAAACATTTAATGAAAGGTTCTTAAAAGAAGGTAAAACAGCTCAAATTTGAGATATTTCTTAGCTTATTACTTTTTGTAATAGCCTGGATAAATGAGGTAGCCTCATTTTGAGTAATTTCTAGACCTAGAAAAGCCATAAAACAACAAAATATTAAAGGGCAACTATTATGCCCCTTTATACAAGATACAATGTTGGTCTTTGGGTGTCTGTGAAGTTTCAGCTCAATATAACCCACAGATAATTTATTATAACAGCTGGAAAATGTCATCTTTGGGGTGTGTCTAAAAAATAGCTGTTTTGGTGTGTATCACTTTAAATGCAAATGAGCTGCATATTCCCACCCCGTCTCTAGAAGCACTATAACAATATGGCATTCCCAAAGCAGTCTGGAGTGAAATGACTTGTGCAGACATAAACGTATTTAGGTAGATTTATCTGCGTCCTCAGCAGCTCAGATGTTGGGAGAAAATGAAGACTATGTTTAGTCTTACATCCAAACACAGAGCACCGGGATTGCTTGCGAGACATTGTTGATGTTACAGCTGCTCGAGCGCGGAGAAAATGGAGGACAGCGTACAACCGTTGAGGGTGGAAACTATAGCAATGCAGGGCTGTCAATCAAACTCCCGTGGGCGTGATGTCACATTGCATAGAGAATCAAAACGGCAGGCCTAGTGAGACTGAATTGGTTTAAATGGGATTAAAAAATGAGGAGTGGGTGGATTTTTATCATTGTAGGGTGGTTGTGTTCACACACTGCCAACACACATTTATGTCCAAACAACATGTAAATGGGGATTTTGCATAATAGGTGCCCTTTAAGACACCAAGGGACTTTGTATATTGAATTTACCATTTTTATAGTTTTATTTAATTAATTTATGTATTTAATTGAGTAAAAATATGTTTAAAAGTCCCCAAGTCCTCCTTTTTTCAGAAAATAATAAACAAAAGTCATGCGGCCTTTGTATATCATTGTAAACAATGGGGGGCCTTGGAATCCAAAGACTGAGACACTTAATTTCATGTTAAAAATGTAGTGTAGTTTGAATTAAATGCAATTAGCTGAACTTTAGTGTTTTTATCACACTGAAGTAGGACTTACAGTATATACATATTTATATATGTCTTTAAAATGTCTATGAAATATGGTTAAAGTACTGCTGAATGTACTGACAAGCATTTAGGATAAACTAAAATATACTTTAATGTCATTTCTATTGAAACTTGTATGACATGCATTTAAATATATTCATAATGAAGCTGCAATTTAATATATTTAAAATAAATTAACTTCAAGTGTAATATTAAATAAGTTTGTAAATATGTAATAAATTACATGAGCTTTAGTATGTTAGTCAACACATCAGAATAAGTGCACTTTAAAACACGACAAAACATTATGATTTAAAAATCAACTCTGAAGTAAAGCTTTTAATTTGACATTATTACAAAGGTCACTTTTTAAAAGTGTACTTAAGTGTGTTTAGAAACAGTCATGAAAAGGGGTCACTTAAGTGACCTTTTATTTCAAAGTATAGTATATTACCTGAACATAAGGCTTTTTAAGATGTGAAGTACACTACAAGTGCATATTCACTAAATTAAGAAAAGAAGCCAGCCTGGTGAACCATATAATTGTCCTGGTGAGGTTTTGAAGGGCAAACATCAGTCGCATTGCCTTCAAAAAGACCTTGTTCAGATCACAGGCATCTCCAGCATAACGTCAGTGTCTGTTCTCACTCAGACCTCTGCTTCTGATCAGTCACTGAACAGATGTCTTCATGCTTTCCACATTATTTTCTAGAAATGTGAATTGAGGCATCTGGGTTTTATAAGGAAAGGCGAATTAAATAAACTTACCGTATTATCCCTAGCTGTGGCTGTTTTATAAATGTCATTACCAATGTTTTGTGATATTTTGTAAAGTATAAATGGCTTGAATTTATCGAGTCATTTCTGTCCATGTGACACGGAGAGCGATACGGCATATTCGAGGAGAAAGCTTTTACTTCATTAATGCTGAAAATAACACAGCGCCTCAGGGAGAACGAGACAGGCGCTCGCGCTCGGTGTGTGTGAGAGAGAGCAAGAGAGAGATCAAAGACAAAGAAAGAAAAGAGAGCGTGTGAAGGTGTGTGTGTGTGGAGATTGGACACCTCAGGTGAGCGTGAAGATCTCGTCACATCTGTCTCACTCGTCTGTCTACATGTCTTCTGTCTGCATGTTGCTTAGAAAGAGACTAAAGCTCATTCACATCTCAGTGGAGACAGTAAGCAGATCATATCATACAGGCATGTCAACAAAACATCACTTCAACAGACATAGAGATGGGCTAAGATGATCGACCAGTTGTCCAACAACCAACTAGTGGGACAATTAGTTTGTTTTATTTTGTTTGTTTACAAGAAACAGTCTGGCAGAAGTAACACAGACCAGTCATTGTGAACAAACCTTGTGAAAATGAAGTGTGCTTAATTGTAGTGAATGTGCATTTCCAGTGTACTTTAAATCTTAAAAGTATATAAAAAAATACCTGCATATAATATAATATAATGCCACTTAAGTGACTCAAAGAGAGACACTTTCATGACTGTTTCTAAACACACTTAAGTACACTTTTAAAAGTGATCTTTGCAATTAAAAGTTTTAATTAAAATTAAATGTTTTACTTTAAAGTACATTTAAAATTATTATGTTTTTATCTTTTTCCATGTTTTACAAAAGTGCACTTATTTTAATGTGTTAACTAACATACTAAAGCACATGTAAAGAACTTGGGTAACACTTTATTTTAAGGTGTCCTTGTTACACGTACCTACTATTATAATAACAATAAATTATGCATAAATACATGCAAGTAAGCCTAAACTGAATCTTAACCCTAACCCTAACCATATAATAAGTACATGCACTTAATTAATATTACTAAGTACTTAAATGTATAATTACATTGTAACAGGGACACCTTAAAATAAAGTGTAACCAGAACTTGATTATCATTTTAATTGTTATTCGATATTATGTTTATTTAATATATTTATGTTCAGATACAGAGTTAATATATTTTAAATGTTCTGAATTGCACCTTCATCATTAAAAGTGTATTTAAATTCATGACATACACATTTCAATAGAAATGACATATTTAAATCAACCATAAGACAATAGACTTAAGTGGGTCAAAAAGCACTGTAATCTAAATTTAAAATATAATACATTTTTACATAATTGCAGTTACCATGCAATAAAGTGTCCAAATGTGTATCTAAATCATAAATGGCAAAAGCTATTATTCTAACATTCAATGGGTATGTTTTAGTGATGTAGTGCAGATGATGAGAAACGCTCTAACATGTCTGAAAGATGAAAACATACTCCCTGAACTGACAGGTTGACTAGTAAGTGTGATCGAGATGGTTTTATCAGGTACAGTGATTGTGTTTTGACACGTTTGAACACAGGTGTTAATGAGTGACAAATACTGCAAAGACTGAGCTGTGTCAGAGCTGAACATCGTGTTTCATTTCGAGCCTCTGATTTTAGGTTAAAACACTGTCCATGATCAGCCAGTCAGAGGTCAAACATTACACAGTACACTAGCTCTGTTTGGATTTTAATATTAGCTTAGTATTACCAAACAGCCATAATTGTTGAAACGTTAAAGGCATTTTTCTCTCATCTCTGTTGTTTCTTCAGTCTGGACATTGATCTTCTGTTCATTTCTCAATTTCTTTCTCTCTGTCCCTCCTCCACACTGGCAGCAGATATTTTGGAGATGGTTTCAGATTTTCGCTGTTTTCTTACACACACACACTCCCACACACACCCGCACACATACAGAAGTCAATTTTATGATTGATTTTTTCCCTCATTAGGATGCTGCTGCATTTCATCTGACGGTCCATATCGTATCTGCAGCCAATCACACCTACCCACGACCTACAGAGTTACACTCACCGCACACAAACCACAAACAGTGATGTAAGGCACTGCGAGCAATCCTTCAAGTCCATAATTGTGCCAAACCCTGGCTGAACACAACAATATCTGCTTAGGGCTCATGAGACATAAATCAGCTTGTTTATATGACTGAGATATTAATTTAGTTTCAATATGCTTAAATTAAATCACATTTAGAATCAGAAACTGAATTTATTATTGATTCCTATTCTTAAAAGCAAAGAATACTGTATATTTAATATCACGTACAGATATAAAGCCTTGCATCATTGTCTAATAATCTGTGTAAAATCTAGATTTCCTCATTTACATTTACATTTACTAATTTTGTGTTTTTTCTTGTTTCAAGCACATTTTATCATGTCGCCAACATGATTTAACATGTCGTTACCATGTTTTATCACACTGCTAGTATTTAGAATGATTAAGTATGTTTCTTGCATGATTTAACAGGTTGTTGTCATGTTCTAACACATCACTAACATGTTTCTAGCACAGTTTAGCATTTTGTAGCATGCCACTTACAGATCTTGGCATGTTGTTTTAACTTGAAAACTCTTAGTGGAGTTAAAAATAATTTACTGATTTTTTTTTTTTTTTTTGTCTCAGACTATTATTATTATCATTATTATTATTATTATTAAAGGGGTCATAAACTGAAAAACCAAAATCCCCTTGATCTTTTGACATATAAGAGGTCACTGTACTATAAAAAAAAGATCCTGTAAGTTTCAAAACTCAAAACTTTTATATTAGTCAAAAAGCGGCTTATATTGAAGCTAGTCTGCCAAAACGACAGCTGACAGTGGATTGTATGACTCTATGATGTAATAGTGTGGATAAGCACCGCCTCCACAGAAGAACATCAACACCTGATTCTACATCACTGTCTGTTTAGCCCCGCCCACCGATTCTACAGCACTGCCTGTTTAGCCCCGCCCACCGATTCTACATCACTGCCTGTTTAGCCCCGCCCACCGATTCTACATCACTGCCTGTTTAGCCCCGCCCACCGATTCTACATCACTGCCTGTTTAGCCCCACCCACAGATTCTACAGCGCTGCCTGTTTAGACCCGCCCCCTGATTCTACATCACTGCCTGTTTAGCCCCGCCCACCGATTCTACAGCGCTGCCTGTTTAGCCCCGCCCACCGATTCTACATCACTGCCTGTTTAGCCCCGCCCACCGATTCTACAGCGCTGCCTGTTTAGACCCGCCCCCTGATTCTACAGCACTGCCTGTTTAGTCCCGCCCACCGATTCTACAGCACTGCCTGTTTAGCCCCGCCCACCGATTCTACAGCACTGCCTGTTTAGCCCCGCCCACCAATTGACGCATGCAGTGTTTAAGAGAGAGGCGACCATGCAGGTCTATGCAGAAACCTGACGATAAAGATGGCTCTGTAGACAAGACGCTGAGCCAAGTTGTGGAAAAACAGTGTTTGCATTGCCTTCCTTCTGATCCCACCGTTAGGAAAGAGTGAATAGACTCTTTTGTGAGTAACTGTGTTCATTGCGTGCTCACTATTGCTTTGTCTCTTCTTACAGATCTATATAGAGTATTTTGACATGTATTGAGTTGTTTATGCATTTCTGACCTGAATCACAGCAGCATCTATCTATGAGGAATATACACTGTCAAACATACACAACTATTGCATGCTCACTAGAGCTGCACGATTCTGGATAAACTGAGAATCAGGATTTTTTTTTTCTTCAAATAGAGATCACGATTCTCCCATAATTCTAAACGAAACAAAATAATGTGTAATTTACTAGAGGCTGTAACAAAAAAAATAACTTATGTAGTCTATTTAAAAATGTTTAATTAATCTGAATGAATTATTTTTTTTAAATTGTTTGAATGAATGATTCAATGACTCACTCATAATTACTTCACTTGTTTCATTACTGGATGAATCAGCAGTTTTGAAGGAATCTCTTGAATTAATGATTCATTGACAAAAAAATTAACAGTCACTTGTCGTCACCTAGTGGCACACCAATTTACAATTACTTTCAAAAGGTGATCTACTCTATTTTGATCGATATACCATAGACATCAGTATTTTTTCCCTAACTATATACTTTTATCCCATTACTTCAGTGATGATATGAATGATTGTAAGACTGAAATTAAACTGTGGTTAAAAAAAAGACTGTTCTATACCTAAACATGATAACTGCTCTTTCTGTCAGCGGCAGCACGAAAGCAGATTTGAATGTTGTGGCCAGTTGCAGAAAAGGTTTAGTCTAGTCTTACAAGTTATTTTTTTCTTTTCTTTAAGACTGGTCTTTTTTTTTTTATTCAGTTACATAAAAGTCTAAGTTGAATCTAAAAATAAGACTGATTACCCTTTGGATAACTGCAAGTTGATGAAACTCATACTTAAGACCCTGTCTTAACATAGAGGCTAAGTTTATGCAACTGGCCCCACTGATATGACTTTGCCAAAGGTGAATTTTAGAAACAGGAGAATCGTTGTCATTTGGAAATAAGATTGTCTGGGTGTTTGAATTGAGATCACGATCTTGTAACGATTAATTGTGCAGCTCTAATGCTCACTATCACAGCAGTGGCATTTACTACAATCCTACAATCTACAATCCTCCACACTGATGAGGGGGGTTAAAAACAGGACAGAAAATAGCCTATTCTAAATTATGTTTCTTGATGAAAAGATCTTGATAACATTATAAGTGGATCTCCGAGAACAGTACAAAATAAAATAAAAAAATAAAAACAAAGGCAGTTCATGACCCCTTTAATAATGTTAAAGAACATTTTGATGGTGTTCTCAAGCATGCATCATAAAGCATAACATGCCTGATGCATCTCCAACTGTTTCTGTGTTTGAGCGTAACCGTGCCAGAGTGAAGTGTAAATCTGAATGAGTGCAGGCCAGATCCTGTGGAGCACACCACTGCGTGTCCTGATGGTCCTCTGTGACTCAGCTCCACACTGGGGGATTGTGGGTAACGTAGTTTGCGTGGGAGTGGTGTGCCATTCAGTCAGATGGTTTGTAGGCTGATGGTTTCACGCACCTCAGGGTCCATGCTGAGATATCAGCGGGTGAGATGTCATGCTGCTTTATAGGTTAGACATCACAGCAAGTGTGTGTCAGGACAGCCACAGTCATTACGCTTCAATCTACAAACACCACACACACACAGCATCAGTGCGTCATTCATAATCTTACTGTTCACTTAAGTGCTTATTTTTGTCACTGTCCATCAGTGCTTTCGTTTCTATTTAGAGTATACATTTGTTCTTAAACTATTACCATCCTTCCTTTATGAAATCCTATGAGGAATACATCAAAAGAAGGCAGCATTTGTGGATCAGTGCCTTTAATAGTGATTCGAAGTCAGAATCAAAGAGCCGCTGAGTGTCTTCAGACTAACGATCAATTCATCCGCACATCATCAGAACATGACATCATCGAGGTATAGGAAAGCCGTTGCCATGACAACCCCCATCCGCTTCAGCCGATCGCAGCGGCCGTGTTGTGAAAATGAAAGCTGCATTGAGTTACGTTACCAGAGTCTCAGGTCAATTGATCAAAGCCTAAAAGGATAGTGCATGTAAAAAAGGGAAAATTTGTGTGGAACACAACAGAATATTTTCATACAATAAAAATAAGAAGGAAGCAAAGTCATAAAAGAAAGAAAGTGGGCGATACAAGTTTGAAGCAAAATTAATAAATGAAAAAAAGAACATTTTGGTTGAAATAGTGGTTTGTTAAGAAAAAAAATAAAATAAAAACACCTAGAGAATTAGCTGAATTTGATGTCCAAAGGTTTAGTGGAATTACTATTGCTTTATTCATTTGTTTAATTCCACTCTTTGTTTTTAAGTGTTAGTAATTATGCATGCATGTATGATGTATGTATTCTTTTTTTATTATTTGTTGTATTTTACATTTATTTTTTAATGTCTTTATAGTTTTTTCTTTTTTTAACTAGATTAATTATTATTTAAGTTTTCAATGGGGAAAACATGAAATTTGCAATTATATCAGATAATGTTTATTTTATTTTACGTGTTTTATTTTTAACTATAATAGTCCTGTAACATTTTCCAATATCTAATCAACTTGAGAGGAGAATTATCTGAATCTGACGTCATCTGAATATGAGTGATTTCAAAAGGTTTTGTGACATGAAGCTTTCATGCTGTGATGTTACTCTCATCTAAAAGAGAGAAAAAACAAATCAATAAGAGAACCGGCAGACAAAAACACCAGAGCACTGTATTCCATAAACCAACAGAAAGATCCGTGGACCGGATTTTATAAACAGACAAATGAAAGATCACTCCATGGTATTCTATAAACAAATTCAGTATTCTGTAAATAACCAAATGGAAAGATTGTGCTGTAAACAAATCAACAAAACGATCAGATCACACTATTCTATAAGCGGATACATAGAGGCTTATATATGTATTTGTTTCCAAATAAAACAGTGGGCGGTGCATCATGTTGCCTTTACTTAATAACTCCCACTCCAACACCCACCATCGCTCAAACACACACACACACACACACACACACACAGCGCTTCAGTCCTTGGCAGATGCTCTCAGTAACACCACAATGTGAGTGCAGAAGTCTGAAGTGAATCAGGTCTTATCAAATCCAATTATTCCCAGCGAGACATTTCATTTGGCTGAAGAGAGAGTGAATTATGAGAGGTGCTGTATGTGAGAGTGTGTGAGAGTGTGTACCTGTGACCGTCTCAGTATGTGTATGTGAGAGAAACTGCAGAGGGCAGATTGCTTGGCCACTCAGCATCTGTTGGTCCACATTTCTTTTTTTTTTTTTATAATCCTTTGATACGTTTGCCATCAAAGCAGCTTAAACCTTTAACCTAAAGATATTCTAAACTGACATATTCCTATCTTAACAAAACACACAACAGGTAAAAGCCATGTGCAGATGTGTTTAGATTTCAGGACACAAGTCTGTAAATCATTGTTACTGCAGACGTCTGTAAAGTTTATACTCAATTCACAGAGATGGCCACCTGTGGACGAGCACATCAAATTCAAGGCTTTGACGTCAAACGTCAGGACCCTCTTACCCAACCAAGATCATTAGAAATACGTGCCTCTGTCGGTGCCGACAGCCTTGTGGGCAGCGTGCCGACATACAGCACTGTTGCGCTACGGGCGTCCCGTGTTCGAATCCTGACTTGAGGACCTTTTCCAATCCCACCCCTCCCTCTCTCTTCCTGTCAATTCTGATCTGTCCTGTCACAATAAAGGCAAAAAATCTTAAAAAACAAAAAAAAAGAAATACGTGCTTCTAAATACATTTCTGCAACACCATTATTACATACCTTACTGCACGATCCGAGGCAGTTTCAAAGTGAAACGTCCAGTGAGTGGTGCTAAAGCGTGGGTTCAATATGTTACCCTGACATATTTTTGTAAAGTTGATATAGGCACATATTGCTGTGTTTTTATTATGTTGTTTCAGGTATGTAATGTGGAGGTTCATAATTCAAATATACGGGAGTGTCACTAAAAGTTAATGCTCTATCGTGTTGGAAATATCCTCTACACCAAACCCAACCCTAAACCTACCTGATAGTGTTAACAAATGCTAAACTGGTATAAAAATGGATTTGTTGATGCAGCCGTGTAATTTGAACTTCCTTATATGCAGGTTTGAACTGTTTTGTGCAATCGTAGTTTCACAGGATTCGTACTAGAGCTGCACGATTCTGGATAAATTGAGAATCACGATTTTTTTTCTCAAATAGAGATCACGATTCTCCCACGATTCTGAACTAAACAAAATAATGTGTGACAAAATATTAATTGCTGCAGTCTATTTAAAAGTGTTTAATTTAAATGAATTATTAAACATTTTAATATATAATACAGTATGGCCAGGTTTCACAGACGGGGCTTAGACTAAGCCAGGATTAGATCATAGTTCAATTAAGACATTTAAGCAATTTTTATAAACATGCTTAGAAAAAAACATTACTGGTTTGCATCTTGAGACAAAACAAAGGCACTGATATATTTTAAGATCAGTCAATGCGAGTTTCTTTCAGTTGAAACAGCTCAGATTTACATTTTTGTCTAGGACTAGGCTTAAGCCTTGTCTGTGAAACCCGGGGTATATGTATTTAAAATATAGTGTATTTAATACACCAACTTTTAGAATTAATATTATGAAAAATTGGTTTGTATTAATGATTAAATGACTCACTCATACCTCACTTGTTTCATTAATGAATGAATCAGTGTTTTTGAACGAATCTCGAAGGAATGATTCAATAACAAATACATTTTTTAACAGTCACTTGTCGCCACCTAGTTGCGAAATGATGCAATCGACACAAACGTTATCTGAAGCGCCAGTTGCTTTCAAAAGATGAGTGGCTCTATTTTGATTGCTACCATAGACATCAATGTTTGTAGCCGAACTATAAACTTGTATCCCAGTATTTCTATGAATGACTGTAAGACAGAAATAATAATGTGTAGTTGAAAAGACTGTTTGTGAAGCTTTTTCTTACCTAAACATGTTAACTGTCTGCTCTCTGGATCAGCAGAATGCAGATTTGAATGTTCCGGTATGATTTTTTCAAAGTTTTAATAGACACGGGCGAATCGTTGTCATTCAGAAATTAGATCGTGTGGGTATTTGAATCGAGATCGCGATCTTTTAACAATTAATCGTGCAGCTCTAATTCGTACCCGAGCTCTTTACTTATCAAGTGAAACGCCATACTACGTGAGCTACTGAGCAAACCTACTGAATATAAAAACCCCTACATGTGAAGCTGGATAGGTGATGCTAACTTTCAAAAGTATCCGTTTTCAAATGTCGCAGCATGTTAAAAAATAATTTTAATTCATAACATAATATTCCTCAAGTAATTGTGCGAATATTAGGCTTTAGTTGGACCTGCAAATCATACTTTGTCAAGTCAAGTCAAGTCACCTTTATTTATATAGCGCTTTTAACAATACAAATTGTGACAAAGCAACTGCACAATATCAAAATGGGAAAATAGTGTCAATAATGTAAAATGACAAGATTAAACACTCAATTTTCAGTTAAAGGCATTTCATTATTGAATTCAGTGATGGCATCGTCCAGCTCAGTTCAGTTCAAAAAGTTTCTGTTCAATCAAGTCGACGATATTGCTGGAAATGAAGTGTCCCCAACTAAGCAAGCCAGAGGCGACAGCGGCAAGGAACCAAAACTCCATTGGTGACAGAACGGAGAAAAAACCTTGGGAGAAACCAGGCTCAGTCGGGGGGCCATTTCTCCTCTGGCCAGACGACACAGCAGTTCATATGACATCTTTGTGTGAAAAGGAATAAAAGTTGTCAGAGTTTTACTGCCTCTAGTGTTAATTTCAACTGGAATCTGCAGTGATTTGTATGTATAGGTAAGTTTTTTTTTCAGTTTTGCAGAAATGTATTTAGAGGCATGTATTTCCAATGAGCATATATTGCTCTTACCTCAACCCTCTTCTATGTTCTATGGTCAAGCAGTGCCTGATAAACCATCCCAACATTGCTTTGATACTCTGTCGTTTTCCAGACCTTTCTCTCTCTCTGTTCCTCTGCGGTAGAATGAGCTTTCCACCTCCGCCAAATCTGCTCAGACCATTATAACCTTCAAGAAACTACTTCTGTGAGTTATAAATTCTATTAATAAATTCTAATTAATATGTTTCGTTAAAACAACATTGTTCATGTAATCTTTTTTTCTACTTTTCTGCATTTTTACATCTGCTCTAGCTTACTTTATCTTACTCTGAAACTGCTTGTGATGTTCCTCTTTGAATATCAGCATCTAAATGGCTAAAGGTGACTGGCTGTGTCTATACACTATGCAGGATTATATTAAACATGACAAAATAGGATTATTGGGAGACACTAGCCAGAACGGAACATAATTCATGATTTCTCTTCAAAGTGAGTAACAAATGTCATGCACTAAAGAATAATATTCATTCAATTGAAATATTTTATTTAGCAAAACAACTCTTCAATAAAATGCATATACAGTATATATATATATATATGCATTCATTTTAAGTGTTATTTCAGTGTTATTGAAGTGTCATGGTTATTTCTTCAGGACATTTGAAGTTAAAGGATGCTAGAAGCTTTAGGAATGTCCAGTCTGTGAAAAATCCTGTGAAATTACTAGCATGGTCATTTCAAATGGGATTAAAATCACAGACAGGCTTTGGTAATTATTACATTACCTCACCACCTCATAAAACTAATCCCGTCCCAACAGGGATGAACACTATTCAGAGCAACTGCCAGAAAGCTTGTTTTTAACCAGTCAGGTTTAAGAAGCATTGCTACTACAGTCCAGAGTTGCTGTGAACCTTTGTCTGCTCTAAATGAAACCGAACAGAGGATAGATTCAGCTCGCCCTTGTGAGTGAGACCGGAGCGGACGTAAAATTGCACGGTCATTATATCACTCAGGAGATGACTGAACAGCTCGACGAAGATTTACCACACACACACATCCACGGCAAACCTGAAACCCCTAATGGACCTTATGTAACAGTACTCAAGAGAGACTCGCATGGCACTAGAACACTCCTCATCAAACGCTTTTGTTTACCAGCCCGTGTCATTCAGCATTACGCCAAAATATATAACACGTCCAGAGATAGGCGACCATAACTTACAGGGACAAAAGCAGCGATGACAGTCTTTTTAAAAACTTCAGCGTAATAGTCTAGATAGTGAGGTGAAGACCAGACAAGAGCAAACGCCTCAGGCGCTCCTGTCAGATATCAAGGAAAAGCAGCAAATAACCAGAGACAGCAGCGAAGATAATAAACGTCGGAAGAATAGCAAAAACAGGATTAAAAAACACCTGCAGTGAACACGCTTTAGATCAATGGTTCTCAAAACAGAACTAAAATTGTTAATCATACCAGAAAAACCTGCTTAATTTCACTCTTATACACATATCACATTTCACATATAAAGGTGCTTCACGATGCCATAGAAGAACCTTTTTGTCTAAATGGTTCCATAAAGAATCTTTAATATCTGAAGAACCTTTCTGTTTCACAAAAGCTTCTTTGTGGTGAAAGAAGGTTCTTCAGATTATAAAAAGGTAAGAAAGAGATGGTTATTTGACTGAATTGTTCTTTGTGGAACCAAAAGTGGTTCTTCTATGGCATTGCTGTGAAGAACCTTTTAAGCACCTTTATTTTTAAGAGTGGTGGTTAGATTTTACTTAAAAAAAGGAGATGAATGTGCATCAAAAAACAAAGTGTAAAGAGCAAAACATAGGCTATGGAAGGCATTTTGCTTCTGCCTTTTAAATCTTGATATGGATCCTGTTGTTTTAAGATTGCATGGTTACTTGGATTGTACTATTTGCATTTGGTATTTTTTTCCAGAACAGACATGCCACTCATTTTTGAATCACAACCAACCTGCTTTAGATGATCTTCCTTTTTTATGTTTTGCTTGTAATCTGATGAGTCTTTTGGTGGGAAAGAGCAGAAGAAAACAGTATAGCTGCGGGTTTGGCTTGTTAATGGTCTAAAGTTTCTGTTAAACAATGTTTCCAGCACCATTCTTGGCCAGCAAACAATGCCAGCCTGAGACACTCTCTAAACACAAGGACAATGAGAGAGGTGTGTTTCTGCTGAGCTGCGTCCTTCCCTTACCACAGGAAAAACACAAATCAATATAGAAGAGCAGAAAGCATTCGCCAGGTGCAGGGAACACACACACACACACACACCTGTGTGGCTGCCAGATTCTGCAGCTCATTCCTCGCTCGGATCTGGTTTTGCATGGTTCAGGCGAGACGAAAAGCGGCTGTGAGAGGAAGAGGGAAGCACTACAGTCCAACAGGAAGAGGGTTTGTGTCGTGAGGTTGCATTATGAGTGCATCCAGACTGCTTCCACAGCAGTTTCACTGAGCTCCGTTAGCTAATAAACCCAGAATGTTCGATGGTTGCCAGATTTTGTTGGTGAAAATAAAAAAAGGGTCGGTGGCGAAAGCAGACAGTGTAGAGGAATGCCATGCATTAACATCACTTAGCCTGCATTATACAAGTCCTAGGTTAAACTAGAACACAAAATAATGCAGGAAAAATACTGCACTACAAATCCAAATGTTAGTTAAAAATCAGGAATTGGGACTCCACCAGTCATTATTCTACACAGCCGCTGAAAATAATTGAAACATGGCGCAAAACAATAGAAGAGGCGTTCAGATTCTGTTCCGGCGTACTTGAGACACAACTATAATTAAATTATTATTTTAATAGGGCGCACATTCCGCCGAACAATTAGCCAAGCCGGACTGAAAGCGCTTGCGTGAATCCACAGCAATCTACCTCTAACGTTACTCAAGAATAACTGAACACAGATAGATAGATAGATAGATAGATAGATAGATGGATAGATAGATGTATATTACTGTGGCAGTGCCATTGAACAGGGTATTAGATAGAAATACTATGGTGCACTGTATGAATGATAGTGGTGCTCAAAGGTCCAGCACCATTCTACTTCTATAAAGCACAGTTTTCACGGATAGATGAGTGACTTACTCCGGTGATGATGATGATGATGATGATGCTCCCGGTGGTGATGGATGAGATCCGCGGTGAGCTTTGGCTACCCAAAAACAAAGTCCAGTTCAGCACAAACACAGTTCGGTTAAAACATCAGCGTCAAAGAGCGTGAATATCTTCGCAAAAGGAGCAGAGGTTGTTATGAACGAAGACGCCGCGGGAACTTTTGCGTCCGTTCTCTGGATGAAGCTCGCGCGGTTCTGAGCGTCTCGCCGGTTTGAGAATGGAAACGCCTTTTCCTCCCTATAACCCCCTCCTCTCTCTCTCTCTCTCTCTCTCTCTCTCTCTCTCTCTGAATCTGCAGCCTCACACACACATACACACATTTTTCTGGCCTGATGTCACTTTGCTATCCGGTCAGATAATCCCTCCTTCTTTTATTCCACATCCTCATCCTCTCTCTCTCTCTCTCTCTCTCTCTCTCTCTCTCTCTCTCTCTCTCGTTAATCACAATCCTCGTCGACGAAACGTTAAGTAAAGCTACCGATCTTTAAAATAAATAATAGTATTACAAGAATTTTCAAACTAATTTAAAGTGAATTCCAGTGGTTTAGTTTGGGGAGGAGAGAGGAATGTCCTGCAGAACTGCATCTGTCCACAGGGGGCAGTAAAGATGACGAACAAAATATGACAACAAAAGAGATCTATCTATCTATCTATCTATCTGTCTATCTATCTATCTGTCTATCTATCTATCTATCTATCTATCTATCTATCTATCTATCTATCTATCTATCTATCTATCTATCTGTCTGTCTGTCTGTCTGTCTGTCTGTCTGTCTATCTATCTATGTATGTGCCTATCTATCTATCTATCTATCTATCTATCTATCTATCTATCTATCTATCTATCTATCTATCTATCTATATGTCTGTATGTCTGTCTATCTATCTATGTATGTGCCTATCTATCTATCTATCTATCTATCTATCTATCTATCTATCTATCTATCTATATATCTGTCTATCTATCTATCTATCTATATGTCTGTATGTCTGTCTATCTGTCTATCTATCTATCTATCTATCTATCTATCTATCTATCTATCTATCTATCTATCTATCTATCTATCTATCTATCTATCTATCTATCTATCTATCTATCTGTCTGTCTGTCTGTCTGTCTATATGTCTATCTATCTATCTATCTATCTATCTATCTGTCTGTCTGTCTGTCTTTCTGTCTGTCTGTCTGTCTATCTATCTATCTATCTATCTATCTATCTATCTATCTATCTATCTATCTATCTATCTGTCTGTCTGTCTGTCTGTCTGTCTGTCTATCTATATGTCTGTCTGTCTATCTATCTATCTATCTATCTGTCTATCTGTCTGTCTGTCTGTCTGTCTATATGTCTATCTATCTATCTATCTATCTATCTGTCTGTCTGTCTGTCTTTCTGTCTGTCTGTCTGTCTATCTATCTATCTATCTATCTATCTATCTATCTATCTATCTGTCTGTCTATCTGTCTGTCTGTCTGTCTGTCTATATGTCTATCTATCTATCTATCTATCTATCTATCTATCTATCTGTCTGTCTGTCTGTCTGTCTGTCTGTCTGTCTATCTATCTGTCTGTCTCATCTATCTGTCTGTCTCATCTATCTGTCTGTCTGTCTATCTATATGTCTATCTATCTATCTATCTATCTATCTATCTATCTATCTATCTATCTATCTATCTGTCTGTCTGTCTGTCTGTCTGTCTTTTTTTATCTCTGAGCCTCTGTTTGTTTGTTTATTGATTTTTTTCCGCCACATGTTAACTTGACCTTGTGATGTTATATCGACATGATTAAACTGCACGGATCTCTCGAGACTATAAACCTACCACAAAATACTGATAGCATACCCCATATCGACTGTACATGCATGAATGTTTAATACATCGCAAATCCAAAGAGCAGAGAGTGCGAAAGCATTGCAGACTCTAATAAAGAACATAATTGCATGTCTTCATTAAAATAAAACGCAGAGAGACTTCAGACACTTAATCACGGTGCGGTGCATCATGCCATTTGTATCGTAACATTTGCATATTACATTTGAGTTTTATGGAAATGGCATTGGTGCACTGCAAATGCAAATTCTCGCTGGTGAGAGTGAAGTTCATCGTTATCAGTGTAGTATTAACATCAAGTTAGCTTTTAATTTGCTCTTTGAAAGGGATTTGTAAGTGCAGTGGAAGAGGATTTAGATGCAGTGCTGACGGTGGTAGTCCGCCATGCTGCCGTGACCCAGTTTGCTTTGACTCACTTCACACGCGTGCGGCTGCGTCGAGCGAAAAGCCACCCGGATTCTGGATGCACAGATGATATTTCTGTCTGATAGTCTGCTCCTCATATGCACAATAGTTGTCTTGTCATATGCTGACTTATCTGTTCATTAATTATCATAGCTGAGGGCATATATGCATGCATGCTCAGTTCGCCTCAGGCTCGCCGTGAACATGCACAAAACAACAGGTCCATGCAAATGAGATCGAGACCCTGACATATCAAAGCAGCGTATTTGTTGTGCGTGCACCTCAGGAAATGCTGTAATGGGGAAGTTTTCTCTCCCTGTCACAAGACACGGAATAGAGAAGAAAGAGACTCACAGAAGAACTTCTAAAAACATCCTGAGGAAACACAGCGACAAAGAGAAAGTTGAGAGGGAGGGAGAGAAACGGGAGGAGAAAAACAAGAGTTTTTGGTTTGTTAGGCTCTTTACACAAATGCATCCCATTAAGAGCATTAAAGGCACAAATCACATGTTTCCATTAGATATGCTTGTTGTGTAACATAAATTAACCTTAGAATGAAAAGTAGCTCATTTAAAAATCTGGATTTCACATTAATAATGAGGATTTTTAGACTGTTTCAGAGGTTATGACTTTCTGAACAATTAAAATGTCATAGCATGTTTATATCCAATAATATTTGGAATTTTGTATTATCATGTAATTAGATGTAAATAATTTATTGTGTAATAAAACGTATTAATCTTTAAACAAAATTTAGTGTTGACTGCATAAGCTCATCCAGCCTTAAATAACTTTTTGTTTTATTTGTACCTGATTTAACCCATTAAAATTTGTTTTGTTGGAATAAATTAATGTATCTAGGTTGATTCAGCAATGCAAAATACAATAATACAGAGTTACAGCTTAACTTAGCCTAAATCTGCTACACTGTAACAAAACAATGTACAAAACATCTTCCACTTTTTAAAGAGTTTCAGACCCTATTTGTGTAAAGAGCACATGCTTGTGTGTCATCTGATGCTTCTGGAAAGCTCTGTTCCGCTGGATTCATTCTGAGATGTCGCTGAAAGGAACTGGTTGTGTGTGTGTGTGTGTGTGTGTGTGTGTGTGAATGAGGGGTGAGTCAACAGAGAAACAAAGAAAATGCAGAGTCATTTTACACCGTACCTCTCGCGCTCTCGCTCTCTCGCTCTCTCGCTTCTCTGTGAAAGATTTTCAATAAAACTACAGCAATTGGCACTATGGTCGCAGAAGTGCTGAATTAGATTTGAGTTGAAAAACTAAGCCACAGACAGAAAACAATATGGGATTCACAGCCATCGTACACAGAAATCTTTTACTTTAGCAAACAGGCAAAAATACTTTTCTCTCTAAAATGAATCGTCAATGCACAGCAAAAAAAAAAAAAAAACATTGCAAATTCGCACAATTGAATGCACTTCTATATTGTAAAAAAATATATATTTTCAAATGATTTAAGTTTTAAATAAAGCAAATATTATTTGTGTGAATTTTACAAGAATACATTATTTCAGTCTTTCTACTTCAACCAGTTTTTTTTTTTCAGTGCATAGACAATATTCTTTCTGTGTGTGTGTGTGTGTGTGTGTGTGTGTGTGTGTGCATTTGAATGTAGATGATATTGGCCAGGATAAAATTAATGTGTCAAGCATTTGCATAGTTCTCAGTTTTGTTTATGATTTGCATGATGATGTAAATCGAAACTGCTATTTCTTTCTGCTGAATAAATATTCTGGAATGAAATTAAATGTATGTAAAACTGTTTTGCACATCTCTAGAAGAGCTTACTGATGTTTCATCTCTCATGTAATTTGCCAACCATAAAAAATAAAATAAAATAAAATAAAATACTGTCAACATTCAAAATGACAACTTTATTTATTACGGTCAATACCAAGCTCAGAAAGTTGGAAATCCAGAGTTTCCCACTTTAAATTATGTTTATGGCCTCTTATAAATGCAATCATTCCAACATGACTTGAATGCGGTGTTTGCTTATCAATGTCATTTGCCTGACTGTGGTTAATTAACTCTGCTCTCTGCTTGTGTCAAATTATAATTACCCACCCAATTAGGCCCAGAGCCGAGCTACAGTTTAACCACGACTCATCAGAGACTCCGGGAGTAAAGAAGGCTGCTATTGTGAGGGCAGATGTCGTCTGCTCCAGTGTAAAACAGATGAGATGTAGGCCTAGCATTGGTTGTGTTTCATTGCTTTGCTTTTTACACTTTTCTATAAATGCATAGGGGTCAACCGGGTCTTTTGATGGTCAGTTCTTAAACTACTTCTTCTGGTATTTTGGATGACCCAAACAACCAGAGAGATTCAAACCAAGAACCAACAGCAAACACCAACTTCAGCGAACAGTCTGTCACGTTTGTAGTTGCCAAGCAACAAGATTCACCACAAAAAGATTTTTGACAGAATATGAACAGAGGCGTTGCAGGCCTTTTGTATCTTTATGCACATTTGTGAGATTTGAATAAACCATCTACCATCTAAATAAAGTGTGTCAGGTTTTCTTATGTTTACATGTTTATAAGTGCAATAATTTCTTCCTCTGTTGCTCTATCCACATATTTTCCTGACACTGTGCCAATAGTGTAGTCTTGGGCAAATATCGTGTTTGCATGAGATTGCATTACATGATAAACACTCTCTCATGTGGCGGGAGTGGATGAGTGCCCCTCTGAGAGCATATGCACACATGCAAAATCTGTAATATATTAAATATATTCTGTATTAACATCCACAGTGCTGATTCTGGCACTTTATTTTTGGTGGCGCACAATCAGTTTCCCAATATGACATTATAATATATTATAATACACGATGCAATTATTGCGTTCCAAATCAAATAAAAAATGGCCCGTTTTTGTGTTTCCAGTGATTCAAAGTATGTGAATGCAATCCAAGTGGCTTTAGATAAAATTGACTGACAAATGCATACATGTAAAATGATGTACAAATAAATGAATACACTAATGCTTATTAAAGACCCTGCCACAAGAGGGCACTGTCATAACATTTGGATGTATGGGGTATCATTTTACTTCTACTCTCACACACACACACACACACACACACACTCCATCTCTTGCTATTGTTAAACTATAAATTCATTGCGACATCATCATTGGCACAGATTTTGAATTTCTATTTACAGTCTATCAGTGTCAAAAGGATATTTGCCAAAGAGAAGAAAGCAAAAAAAAAATATCTTTACAATCCATGCATCCACTTCAACTGCCCCCACAAAACTCCCTTCAAATGCCTCAAAGTGTTTTAGCTGGCACATGAAATATAAGAGCTGAGGTCAGGTGTCAAACTTTATTAATATCCCAACTCAATGCTTTGACTTTGTAAACTAATATTTGAGGGACTTTCACTGCTTTATCTGCTGTTGTTTCTCATAAATGCATGAATTATCTATACACAAAACACAAACGTGCATGATTTAGGCTTATGGATTTATCATTATTTTTATACTTGTTCAACTGGCAGACACTTGCAGTGCATTCATGTGCATTGCTATCAGTATGCGTTATTGCCTGGAAATCCAACATATGGCCTTGAATTGAGAATGCATTGTTCTGAAATCATAATTAGCAACGATTGGCATTGTTAGACCATTCCTCGCTCTATAAAACCCCGTCACCATGTAGAGCACAAGGCTTTGGGAGTGAAACTGGACACTTCATCTGTGCCAGCTCAACCACGCTGCGACACAACATACAGTACGGCAGGGCCGCCATCTTGTTCTCAGCGTCCAAACAAGAACTTATTTTTAGCAAGGGTCAAAGCCCTGCAAAACTTTATATGGCAATGGAATCCTGTCACCCAGCCCAATACCTGTCTTTCAGTGAAAGCACCCAATGCACAAGTCGCTCAGTTTGATCCTGTTACTTCCAGCAGGTAAAAACTGTCAAATCTTGCTCCACCCATTTACAGCATTTCTATTGCTAGACTGCAGTGGACACTGGCCAAGTGTCATACTACCTTCGTCAAGCTGTCATCCCAACCCTCCGACCCCCAAGAGGCATCAACTACAGTGGTCAAACAGCGCATGTGTCTTTTTAAAAGGGAGCAAGAGAGGGCGGTGGGTGCACGAATTGGACCTTGTTCCTAATAGTTTGGCTTTAGTTAGGAACAAAGTAAAAATCAAAGACATTTTAAACCTTTCAAGTGAAGCATAACAGTGACATGAAGTGGGGTTGGCTGCTGTTGGGGATTCTGCTAAGTTTTGCGTATCTATGCTGGAGTGAGAAGGGCCTGGAGTTCCCCGAATATGACGGCAAGGACCGTGTCCATCAGATGACCATCAAGAACTACAAGTCTGTGATGAAGAAATATGACGTCATGGTCATCTACTACCACAAGGCTGTTGGCGAGGACCGCATGTCCAGAAAGCAGTTTGAAGTGGAGGAACTTGCTTTGGAGGTGCGTGGAAAAGGATGAGGGAAGAATGAGTGGGAAGGTCCGAGTGAATGTATGAACTGGGTTTTAGAGGACCATTGGGTTTCAATGGAAATGGGGTTGAATTTTAAGAAAGCAGGTGGGGTTTTGGACTTCAGTCCAGTCTTGATATGTACAAAACTCTACCCTAGTGAAAAATGTGTATACTAAAATATATTTGAAATGAATGCATTTCATGCTAAGTATACTGCAAATGCATTTGCATATTTATGTGCTTAATAAAAATACCCTGCCATTGTACTTTTGGAAATCTTAAAGTCTGCTAAATTGTAATGAACTTGAATTGTATGAAAGTAGTGCAACTAAAGATATACTGAAGTATATTTGATTGTGCTGAAGTGGAACTATTGCAAGTATACTTCAGGTGCACTTTTTATACCTTACATTTAAAGATCGATATTATTCAAAGATGATACAATCCTCATCAATAGTGACATTAAAACACATTTTAGGCTTAATATTAAGACATGTGCATTGTGCACAAGTAGTACTCCAAATAAAGTTTAATTATAACTTTTATATTAGTAAGTCCAAGCGATATGTCAGTAAATATGTTAATAGATTTGAACTATACTTAGAATAAAATAAGGTTACACTTTATTTCGATAGTCCACTTTAGACATTCTACTAACTAAGTAACTTTGTAACTACATATCAACTACATGTCAACTAATTCTCATTCATTTGCAACTACATGTCTACTAACTCTCAGTAGGGTAGGTTTAGGGTTACTAGAATAAGTTGACATATACTTGCAAAGTTTCTCATAGTCAGTATGTTGTGGACCCATCAAAATAAAGTGTTAGAAGATATTAAGCAGACCGTCTACTAATACTCTAATAACTGCTAGTTGACATGCAGTTGCAAAGTTACTTACTGTTAGTAGAATGTTTAAAGTGGACTATCAGAATAAAGTGTTACCTGAATTTTTTTATTTATGTTTTTCACTAGGGTGACGTGATCTATGAATTATTATTATACTAACAAACATGTTTACTTACTGTGATTTGTGATAGAAGTAAGAATGATAAAAGAAGTTCAGATAGCTCACTGCAGCTGTTGTACACTCTTGAAAAGAAAGGTTCCCAAAGAGGGGTTTTGCTGCGATTCTACTGAAGAGCCATTGGTTCCCCAAAGAACCATTTTTTTCTTAGTGTGCAGAACATTTTAATAATGGTTTTCAGCTACAAAGAACCTTTTATGCAATAAAACGTCTCCATGGATGTAAAAGGTTCTTCGAGAAACTACAGAGGTCAGTAAAGATCCTTTATTTTTAAGCATGCAGGTGTTGATGTTTTTAGCGCGCTGCAGTGTCCTCTTACAGTTCAGCTGAGCTGTTGTTAGTCCCTCTGCGAGTAACCAGGAGCTCTAGTGCAAAAATCTACCAAGGCTTGAGTGGTGTTATGATTTTCTTTCTGTCTGTTATTTCATTTGCATCAGCAGTTTTCAGTCTTTGTAACTTCAAGGTCTCTCATTCCACTTGCACTGTCAATATTTGAAGGCTCTCTTATATTTGCTTTGACGTGTCCTTTTAAAATTATGAAAGAGGTAAAACATTTTACATTACATTTACATTTATGCATTTAGCAGACGCTTTTATCCAAAGCGACTTACATTGCATTCAAGTTACAGTTTTACATTTTATCAGCTCTTGCTTTCCCTGGGAAACATTATGTTATCAGAAGCTGGCTGTTAATACAATAAAAATATGTTGATTTATCCATATTATCTCTCTAATCTATCTCAAGAAAGTATAGAAATCCAGTGGGTTTCAACATGACATTTAGGCATTTAGCAATGAAAAAACAAAAACAAAGCGACTTACAGAAGTTAACTTACAAACTTACAATGGTTCAATTTACAAAACTAACAAAACTTATAAAAGTTAAAGCCCCACAGAAGGTAAAGCCAATATGCAGCATTGGTTACTTCAGACATTCTTGACAGCGATCCCACATTGATAAAAAATGTCTACATGAAAAAGTAAGTTCAGGCAATAATTTTAATTATATACTGTATATATATTATAAATCGGTACTCAATTCAAGCTTGTAGAAGTTAAAGCGTAAATATAAACGTTATAAAATTAAGTAAAACCTACTCAACTTTTCTGATGCTGGTGTTCTCATCATGTATGGGGCATGTCTAATTAATAAGGTTGATTTTTTTTTCATGTTTTCCAGCTCTATTTACATTGTCTTCTCACTGCTTTTGGTAACTTGCAATTTTTTTACATCTGAAGTTCATTTTCACATCGGGAGTGTTGTATACCAAGTATTGAAGTCTCTGTGTTCAGATGAGTCCCACATTACTAATTATGTAGATATTATTATTGTATTATTTACTTGGATGTTTCTAAGTAACATACACTTTAAAAGCCTGGTTTAACTAAGAGCTATATTAAGTAAAATAAAAGTATTGCTAAGTAAAATTACTCAAACTTTTACTGGTCAAGATAATATTACTTATTTTCTTTGTTAAATTTACTTAATTCAGGTGATTATATATTGATGTAGGTAATTATATATGTGAAGTTAAATATAATTATGTAACATTTATTTCATTTCTTTATGAGTAATAAGTTCAATTGGAAGTAAATTTTACAGAGCAGTAGCAGTAAAATTTACTCAATAAACTGTTACAAATATTTTTTTTTTCTCAGCGCAAATGCTAGCAATAGTTGTGCTATTTTTCCACAAAGATAACAGCAAGCTGAGATTAAATTAGCTACAGATTTTCCTGGGAGAAACTTTCTTGAAGATATGGTGAAAATATGCAATAAACAAATATGCTTCTTGCTTATGTGCCATAATCATCAGTCATTGCTTTAGCTTGAGTAGATACAACATTGCATGATACAATTTAACATACTGTGAGTGAAAATGTGACATGACTCAAAGGAATTGAGTAATTTCTAATAGTGGAAGTATTTGTCATGGACTCACCATTAAGACTGATATACTAATGTTTAATGTTTTTTGAGGTTTTACCTCTAATTTTTGCCCTGAGTTCTTATAAAGTCACAGCCTTACAGCACTCATTGTACAGCATCTTATTCCCACTCAGTCGGTTGAATATGTCTCTTGTAGCTAACAGTTGTGAGACAGCTTCATTGTTTGTTATTCCTGATGTTCCTCTTCATCAGAATGCGATATCTGAAAATGCTGCGTGTTTAATCTCTTAAGCTATCGCAGCTCTGTCATGGTTACCAGCATGCCATCCGAGTCGCCGCACAAGCTCCCTGCTAATGCTCCATCACTGAAAAGGCATTAGTGTCATGATTTCTGGATGTTTCTTATGAGCTCCCACATTAGGAGACGGCAGTAATACATATAAAGGTGGTAGTGAGATCGAGTGCTTTCCTCATCTGACTGTGCAGACACATGTAATTCACTCAGACGAGGTTTTTGAGGGGAAAGTGAGGATATTTTCTGTCCTGTTCTAAATCAAGCTATACTGAGGTTTCTAGGGAGTCTCAAAGTGATTCTTGGTCCATTTAGACTCTGAGTAACTGTCCCGTGGTTATGCAGCTTTAAAATCCCCACCTCACAGATGCCATGGTGAAGAAAGCCCCAGTTCTGTGGCTCCAGACACCTATGAACTGAGTCCTAGCTGCTGCTTTGAGATACATGCATATGTTCATGCACTTCATGCAATTATTATGCATGATGGCCATAGAGCCATAAGAAGTGTTGTGGTGATGGAATATGGCAATATTTCTGGGTAGCACCATACCAAAGAGTGCAACACAATGGGTGGGCTTGGCAATGAATAAACTGAGATGAATTTTGCTGAATGGACTTTTCTAAAGATATAATCAAATGACCTGCATATGATTTGATCAAAGGGTCAAGGTTTGGATAGTCAAAATCAGCAGTTGACTACTGATCTTTCACCATGTGTTCCCTTGTGAAAAATAAGTGCCCTTAAATTGCCCTCGAGTATGTTTTTAAAAAAAGATAATACGATATTAGTGCATTAAAAGCTGCTTAATAAGAGACACTTTCGTAATGTTTCCTAACACACTTAAGTACACTTTTATAATATATAAATTACATACTAGTTTTAATTGAAATGGCATTGAAGTATGTTTTAATTTACCATAAATGCTTTTCAGTACATTCAGCAGTACTTTAACCATAATTTTAAAGACAATAGAAGTAATTGTAAATAGATGTACTTAAATCCTACTTAAGTGGGTCAAAAAATACTCTGAAGTTCAGCTGATTGCATTTAATATAAATTTCAACTTTAATGCAATACATTTAATAATAATATATAGATTAACATTAACATCAAATGAAGTGTCTGAAAACATCACATTACGTTCACACTTAAGTATGTTCAGTTAAAGTATATTATTTTAGATTGTGCTAAAGTGTACTTATTTCTCGCAAGGGTTCTGCCAAATTAAACTAATCGTCAGTGCTGTATTTCATTATGTTATAGCAGATGTTTTTCCAGTGACATTTTTTTTTGTCTATTCATCTATTTGACATCTGCATTTACATCTGGAAGACATATTTTTTAGAGTGTTTGCTCATCTGAAATTCATCTATAGGACATTTCCTTTCAGATGTCAAATATACGTCTAGTAGACGTCTTTATGATGTAAATAATTTAGAATGTATGTAAATCTGACATATCACAGACGTCTGGCTGATGCTTTCCAGATCAAGTGATCTTCAACAGACATCTTGCAGACATACGTGTGCTATCTGTGCAATGACCAGCATTCCCATTGAGATGGATGCGAATGATAATGTATCTCTCCAGGAACTGTTTATACTTTCTTGGATTGATCATAGCCTGCATTTTACCATATTCATTGCGTATATCATTTGTATTTTCATCCCTCAAAACTCATTCATTCATAAACACTGAAACATTATGATGCATTTCAATGCTAATGTTTTTAAATGCATTCAAATGTCTTTATTTTTACCTTCCTCTGTGTCTTCTTGATCATGATAATTACAGTCCCCATACAGTCCAGGAACTGCTATGCATCAGTAATATCCGGACCTTCTAAATTAACTGCTAGATTAGCTGTTGCTATCTTGGGGTCTGTCTGTTAGCGGCTAAATTTAGCCAGTATGACCAATGTTCTCACATTCAGCCGCTCTGTCCTTCTGTTGCTCGTTCTGTCCTTGCAAGTTTTGGATTCTTTCTTCTTGTCCTCGCTTACCAAGTTTTTGCTTTACTTTCTTTGTGTTTGCCCATATGCTGTCAATTCAAGCCAAACTTTGTTGGAGTTTAAGCTGAAAGTGTGCCATCTAGTGGATCTGGCTACTGATAGTGCTGCTAGATACAATAAACAAACACCTCGTCAAAAACTCACTGTGAAATACAAAGTGTTCATTTCTCAAATCGAGCTGTGGAGAGAGTTTTAAGTGCGTTGTGGTTGCTTTTTATTTGTAGCCCAGAACAGCACTGTGTTCGGATTCACAAATGCATTATTTATCATGTTAGACAGACTTTATTTGAGTCTGCCAATAACAAAACTTGTTGCTCTTGTTACATAATCAACAAAATGGTGCGGCACATTTAGAGCATTTGAAATATTCAGCAAAGCATGGCAACACTTGCATATCATGGAGTAACAACACAAAAACAACCATTTTTATGGAATAAAATGGACAAAAAACAATAAACTTTATTAATAATAATTAATAAGGTTATATTTCTCGTTGTCGTGTTTGTACCTGTAATTGTCATTACGATGGGTGAATCTCAACTGAGTTGAAATGATCTGCTGAGGTTTTAGATGAAGACTGTTCAAAAGAAGTGAATCTTCCCCAGTGTGTGATTATTATAAATGATTAACCTGCTCTATGAATAATGGTGGGATGTATTCATATCTCTTATGCATGTAAGAAAATTACTTTTAAATTTAGCACAGCAAAATGCCTTGTGAAAAATTCAGTGACTGGTTTGGTTCACTGAGTTAAATGCAGAGAAGTTCAGCCAAACCACAGTTGAAATCATTATCTCAATCATTTCAGTGACTGCAAGAGCTGTACTCACTTTACAAACTGGCAAGAATTCGAGACATTTTAATTTGGAAATGTAAGAGTTGGTTCTTTGCTCTTTGTTCCTCTTTTCTAAGTCTCTAGACGCATCTGTTAAATGCATAAACGTAAACCTATTATTCCTTCTGATATACTGTCAGGGTTCTGTTGTGTGTCTTGTGTTCCCGCCTCTTGTGTCCATATTTGATTTTTTTCCTGTCCTTGTTTCATGTCATTATGAGTTAACTCTTGTCCAGCTGTGTTTGTCTCGTTATCTGTAATTAACCTGCGTATATTAGTTAATGCCTGTTCAGTTTGATTTTGTCTGGTCAACCTGTGACTTCCCGGTGTATCTTGCCTCTCTGCCTTGTCTTGTCCTGCCTTGTCGTCATTAAAGACTATTATTTGAGTTTACGTCCTCGTCTGGGTGTTCCTGTTCCTCCCTCGTGTGTGCACCATGACATATACAAAGACTTATAGCTTTTTGGACATTATTAGCTTCAGAAAGTATGAGTTCAAGGTCCAGAACAAGGCAGAGGATGCTTATAAAACAAGTATTCATTCTGATAGAAAATGTAAATTCTCACTCTTAATGTAATTAGATAATTAGTTATCAGACCTGCTTTATACGTCCTGTATTTCTTTCACAAAGCTGAATTGTCTTTGAAGAAATAGACTGACCTTCAAAATTTCTAGAGTGCTTTACTCATGCCATGATTTTAATATTTCCTAGATTTCTATGAGATGGTAAAAACTCACTACACACCTTAATTTCATAGTGTTTGATTAACTGAAAAAGCGCTTGTCAATTTAAACAACTTTACAGCTTAAATAACACACAAGTGCCTTAAAAAGTATGAACTTTACATATCTGGCTTGATTGATTGATTGATTGATTTAAAGAAAAGAAGGGATTCATCAGAATGTTTTTTTTCCCTGTGATAATCAATATAATGTTATAAATGCTCTTAAGCTGTTGAGCTTTAATGAACAGTTTACCAAAAATAGCTGTTCCAAGCTAGTATGATTTTATTGCTTCTGTAGAAAACAAAAGTTATTTGAAGATTTTTTTTTGTAGTAATAGTAAATGGGATCTAACTGTTTTAGATCTAACAGTTTTAAGAGGAACATAAAGGTAGCATAAAAAAGTAATTCATAAAGCTCCAGCAATGTAATTCAAGTCACGTACATACATTTTAAAAGAAAGACTGAGCAAAATTTGAGTGGTTATTCAATCTAAAATCAATCAAATCATTGACCCACTCGTGTATACACCCTAAATCAAATATGCAATATATCAACATCATTGGTTCTTGCTATTTATTGACATCATCGCACAATGAGTTTTGAAGTTTTTCCAGCATCTTCGTAAGGTGGGCCATAGGACTCCAGTCCAATAAAGAAAAGAGAACATCTAATCATTTATATGTTAGGCATATTTGTTGAAGCAGACTGTGTTTATTTGTTGTAGTGATGCAGTTGGTTTAGATCAGATCTAACTTTTGCAGAAATCCAGGTAAATCCTAAATTGTACTATACTTTTTCCTTGAACATGATCATTCATGGTCTGAACTCGTCGTGTTGTTCTCTTGTACTTCACATATATAGACTAGCCGTGTGCATTTTTCATGACTGCCCGGTGGAGTCTTACATAATAATCTTTGTGTGCTTCATGGCACATATGACTTATTAATGCAGAAAATACAGGCTCACGCCACAGGCTGTTTCCCAGACACAAATGCAGCCTTTCACAACTATATCTCATATCAGACAACCATGGCTGTTTTGGTCCTCGTTTGTTCTGGGTTTGGCACAAGGGGATTCATGTCATAATATTGTGCAGCCTTTTAACGATATTTAATATAGGCCTTCATCTTGATATTTATGAACGGCTCTGAAACGGCTTAAAGCAATGGATATTTTTTTTTTTATTATTTCTTTTTTCAGTCATGAAACAAGTTAAATTTAAATAGTTTAATGCCAGAAGTAAAATATAAATAATCTATAATAAAAATCTATAAATCTATAATAAAATCTAAATGATAGTTTTCATTATATATACACTTGTGAGATGATGCTGTATCTTTAAGAGTGTATTTTTAGACAATTGCATAATTCCCCTGTCAATTATGTCACAGATTTTCTTTTAACCTCATGCTCTTCCCCTCCGGTATAATTCCTGTTCACATCTGCATGTGAGTCTTCATATTCATATAGCTGTAAACCGAATGAACTGGATTCATCTCGACTCCATCGAGGCTTGATGAATGAGTAATCACTTATGAAGCGCTGCTTCAGATGCTTCATTATGTTTCTCTGTGTGTTTCCCATCATTGCTGTGGAGAGCAAGCCTTGCACAGTGAAAAGAGAAGTCTGAGCACTCCGTGTTCTTTATGAGTTCATATTCCAGTTGAATCACACTCTTAAGAGCACTTGCATCTCTCAAGCATAGACTCCAATCTTGCTTTGGTGCAGAAAGGAACTCAGGGCCGCACAGAAAATCTGAGATCCACTGCCATCCACACCTGCTATCATAGCATTAAAGGACAATGCAGCTCATTCTGGTGAGGAACTGACATGTCATCTGACTGACTGCATCAATATGTAACAAAAGCAGCTGGATGCACAGTATAAGAGGAAGCAAATGTACTTTAATAAAACAATAACTGTCTAAAACAAAACAAGTGTCACATGCTCAGAGAATCTCATTTACAAAGTGTCTCAAACTAAACTTTCAATATCTTTTTTTCTCACAATCGTGAGTTTAAATCTTACAGTTCTAACTTTTATTTTTATTTTTCACAATTGTCAGTTTGTATTTTGCACTTTTGACTTTTGTCTCGCAATTGTGATTCACTGATTTCAATATATAAACTATGAGAAAAGATTTTTGAGGGAAGAAAAAGTCTGAATTGATGACATAAACTCACAATTTTTGGAAAACAAAGTCCAAATTGTGAAATATAAATTCACAATCATGAGAAAAAATGTCAGAATTTTAAGACAAATAGTCAAAATGACCTTTTTTTTTCCTTTTATGTCCTTCATATTCAATTTGTTGTAGAATCTTATTTTAATTTAAACATTTAATTTTAATTTTAATCTTATTTTCATAATAAAATGTCCCTTTTTTCAGTTTTTACTTCTTACTTGTATTTGTATTTGTTAATGTTAACTATGAAATGTTTTATGCATTTATTTATTTAAGCTTATTGAATTTCCACTATGTATGAAATTTGCTAAATAACCTTGCCTTTCCTTGCCTTCTTCACACCTGAGCCAATTTTGAATTTCAAAACAATGAATCACTGGTAGGAAATGTATGAATAGAACCATCTGGTATGATAATGTGATAATCATGTAAAACAAGGGCATTGCTGACTGGCAGAGGAGAATAAACTGAATGTGAAAATGATTGAGCACTGAATGTTTCGAGTTTCATTAGATATTGTCTTGGTGCTTTCAGGATTGTAGTTATGATTGCAATATGTCTTGCTCTGTAATCATAGCCGTTTCATATTTCCCAAGCGGATTAAAACGGCAAATGTTCACTGAAATGTTGATCCTAAATTTTGGGTCCATCAGATTAAAAGCATCATTCTTTTTTGATGGCCTTTTGGCGTCTATCATCACTCTTTTTTATCACTGTTAACCAGCGAGCTGCAGTCGGGTTGTGCCGCTTTGGAAGTGCTGAACCCGCCGTCCTCTCTCTGGATGATTTTATGTGTGGAGGGGACAGAAACAGACGCTGCTGTTTAGTGAGCTCAGCGTTGATGAGTCAGAGGTGAGGTGATGTGCTTCTTCACATGAGTCATCAGAGCAAACTCAATCACTCACTGAACCACCAGCCCAATCCACGACACTCATAAAACCCCAAGAATGCGTTCACAGGGTCTTCAGACTCCTCCTCAGGCAGAAAGATGCACTGTAAATGTATCGCAACAGAAGAAATGACAGACAGTGGCTGCTCACTTTGGCTCTCAGCAGCCAATTAATGGCAGGTTTGGTTCGATTAAAATGAACTCTGGTGCGATTGCTCTAGTGCAGTTAATTTGAGTAAGTGTGAATGCTGTCATAACAGCTGTCCAATCCTTATGTTTTGTTTGCATCTTTAGATTAGGCGTTAAAAATGACAGCGTAAATGCTAAGTGAATCAGGACTGAATGTATCAATTTTATATGCAATTGATTGTTTTTTTAAATTCCAATGCAGTTGAACTGAATTTAAATCGAGGATGCAAACAGGATTCAAAACTCAGATGAGAATGTAAGGATTCAATTGGAATTCAAAGAAATTCAAAGAAAGGGAGGCAGGAAGTATGGCAACGAGACGCAGCGTATTGTTCCCTTGGGGAACTAGGTTTATATGCTTAACCTAGAGACATTCCCCTTCAGGAACTCACGCTGCATCGAAGAACACTTTGGGAGCAAGTACACCCATGCCGCCAGACTAACAAATCCCTGCCTAGTGTGGATGGGCACAGCGAGGCCGAGAGAACTGAGGAGCCAGGAGTGGCGTCAAGGTCAAGGTTGTAGAACCTGACGAAGGTAAATGGGGTGGACCATCCTGCAGCAATACAAATGTTGTGTAGGGAAACACCAGAGAGGAAGGCCTTGGAGGCCGCCATACTTTGTGTGGAATGATCCCTGATCCCCAATGGAGAGGGGAGATCAGATAACTCATAGGATGTAGTCATCGCATCCACTTACTTAGGTTCTGCTTGTTTGCAGGAATATCCTTCTTATACGGACTGTAGCAGACGTTCATCTGGTCCAACCTGAAGTGCCCTCAGTTGGTTTAAATATTTTCTAACTGACAGGACTTTTTCAGTTGGCATTGGAGGCTCTCATCCAAAGCTCCTATAACCTGTGGTGTTCCTCAAGGATCCATTTTGTCCCCAACTCTGTTTGCATTATATATGTTACCTCTAGGTTCGATTCTTAGAAGGCATGGAGTGTCTTTTCACTTGTGTGCAGATGACACTCAAATCTGTCTGCCTTTTAAGCACACTGACAAGAAAGGCTTAGAAACATTGCTTGCTTGTCTAAATGATATAAGATCCTGGATATCCTCAATGCGAGTAAACTTAATGCGGGTAAAACTGAAGCAATTGTGTTTGGGCCCTCTGTGGGGAAAGAAAAAAACATTGTTAATGTTGGAAATCTGCACTCCTATATCAAACCAACTGTGAAAAGTCTGGGAATTACTCTGGACTCTTCATTTAAGTTTGATCAACACATAGTAGTTAAGCCAATATTTTTTTTATATGAAACTAGAGTAAAGCCTTTTCTGTCCCCCAAAGATCTTGAAAGAGTCACACTTGCTTTCATTTTATCTCGATTGGACTATTGTAATTCTTTATATTCTGGAATTTCCCAGTCCTCTATTACAAGGCATCAAATGGTTCAAAACGTTGCAGCCAGATTTCTTACTGGAGTCCGCATTTGTTTTGTTATATTTGTATGCATATATTACTTGGGTTGTTACTGACATCTGGTGAAAAATTCAAGTCAACAGCACATTTAGAAATATATTTACTGAGAAAAAATGGTGATGTGTTCAATGCTTATTTTACCCGCTCAGTTTTATCTCGCTTTATGTAGCTCAGACAGGGTCAGACACAAGTGTCTTCCCATGGCCACGTGTTACATGTATGCCTTGTTTTCTGTTATCTTATCTGTTGTATTTATCATATTAAAGACTGTGTTTCTGATCTGTATCATCACCGGGCATTTTGTATCACCAATGCGTGACAGACGAAAACTGAAACATTCCTGTGACGTTTTTTTCGTAGTTAACATTCCTGCAGTTGCCCTGCTATGCCTGACCGTCCGTTGGAAAACCACACACAGGACTTTTTACATCTCACGTGCCTGACTCATTACCCTGATCGCTCGCTCTGTGTATTTTACCACGCCAGCCTGAGCAAGCGGTTGAAGGCACACTTTTCAGCGGACCAGGGATAATTTCGCCGCATTTGTGGAGTGGGTGCTAGAGAATAATGGACTGTATTTCTCCATCTGCCCCACTGAGGAGGATATCTTCAGCCCCACTCCCAAACCAGAGACCAGCCATCCGTCATCCTGCTGCATGGAGCAATTGCCAGAGCCCACTGCGACACTAGAGCCAGCGTGCAAACCCGTGACTGAGCCTATCATCGCCCCTGAGCCTCAAGACCCATCTGACCAGGTGTGTGAGCCGGAAACATCGTCCATCCCAGAGGGAGTATTGGTGGAGATCAAGGGCTTGGAGGGAAGCCCCTACCACACTCCCGCCGCTGAGGGTGAGCTACAGTTGGCCTCTGGAAGCCATTGTGAGGAACTAATGGACATTTTTCAAGAGGATTTGATTGACTGGTTTGGCAAGGTTGTTCCCAGTTCCCCTGAACCTCCATTATTTCCTATGTCTCCTGGGTCTCCCCTGGTTCCGTCCAGCTCTCCTGTGTCTCCTAAGCTCCCTGAGACTCTTAAACTACCACACATCCTCCCTCTCCCGCCTCCTCTTATGCCAGCCAGTTCCTCAGCCCTATCTGCGTTGGTGTCTGTCAGTCCCTCAGTTCACCTTCAGTCAGCGCCATCTGGGAGCTCTAATCTGCCTAGGGACTTGCAGATTGGGAAAGAATGGCTGGACCCGGCATGGAGGCAGTGACTTCGAGCGCAGGAAGCATTAATCTAACTTGCTCTTAGGATGTTCTTCCTGCTCCTCTAGTGGCCAATCGATGTTCATATTGGCCACTGCTCGAGTCACTACCTCCAACAGCTCCTCAAACTGGACGGACTGCTCCCAAAAAAGGGAGGCAGAAAACCAGGCAGGGAGGAACACAGTATGAATGCCTGCTTGTCCATCTTCTTATCTTTGCTTGCCATAATACTTTGATTCAAAGACATACAACAGTAAATAAGATAATGCACACATAGAGCGCTTCCTCCACTCTCCAGAAGCTGCCGCTGTCTCCACCACACATGCTTTTATGCTTCCTGGTTGCTACATCATCCGCTCCGATGACGTCACATGATTCTATTGGACGGATTACACACATTTCAGAGCGTGGTCACACAGAAGCATTCCTAAAGCGTTCTTAGACACAGCGTGAGTTCCTGAAGGGGAACATAACTAGTTGAGTAGCTTTTCTCAATTTTGTCATTTACTAATCTTCATGACTTTCCCAACCTGTGTGATAAAAGAAGAATTTTTGTAAAAAAAAAAAAAAAAAATACTTATTAAAAAGTCACTTATTAAAGTAGCTTTTATGAAATCACCTTTGAACCTGAAGGTCAACGATGGAATTGACCTTCTCTAGTACAGATTTAGATATTTAAAGAAACATTTTGCGCATTGTTTTTTTTTAAGTTTTTTTTTGATTTCCTGAACCCATTAACTTCTAAAGTGAAGGTCAGACCTCTCTGGTCATGTTCAACATCGCGGAATAAAAGGAATAAAACATTTTGATGGGAAAATTAGTCCTTTGGGCAATTCAGTTTCTCTTTACCATCTAAAGCACAGTCATTTGAATTTGACCTTTCAGTCCTTTCACACAAAACATCCATGATTGTGTCAAAAATGATTCTGGTGTTTAAATAACAGCCTTTTTTTCTAATCTTCTGTCTCTGTCTGAACACATGCTGTCAAATATGAATCATAGCTGACTCATTTCAGCTGTCACCTTCTCACAGCTAAACATACTTCAAATGAACAGTCTGGTGCTACAAATACAGAGCAATGATTATCTTACCAAAAAAACAACAAATGGTTTTATTACTTAATTGCCTTTAGATACCTTTGAAGGATTGTGGTTGGTGGGGGTTATATTAATTGTGAATAGTGAACAGTTTGGTATTTTTCCCAGTTTTATCTAAAACAGATGAATCTGAATCTGACAACGTTTTATTACACTAGTTGTTGCATTTATCATGGCAGTTTGGAAATTAAACTTAAAAAAGAAATAAATAATGTCCCACCCACATTAAACCCAACCCAAACCAGACTGATAGCAAACATGAGATAACAACACATGAGATAAATGCTGAAGCACCATGTCATTTTATCTTGCTTTTGCAAGTATTCTGTTTGACGGGACTCATTCTCAAGCACTTCACATCACCAGTGCAATGCTATACCGGGTGCGGTCCTGAGCAAGATTGCCATGTCAGAAAAGCCAAACATATAGAGCTGCTTATGTGGTGTAAACATCTAAATGTATTAGTTTACAATACACGTTGAGCTCATAACATAGTATTGTGCATAGTATTGTGCATATAACCTAGTATTTTGTGTGAAACGTGAAAAAAGTTGATTACATTACACTGTAAATCAGGGGCACCATGGGGGAGGGGGGGGGGGGTATGACGATTCTAATGGCCCGACGATGGAGGGGGGAGCGGGAAGGGGGGGGGGGTGGCTGAGGGGGAAACGCAATTTCTACCGAGGGGAACAAGATCGCAATTTCTATCGAGGGGGACCCCCTCCCACGGAAAGCGGGGGCCTGAGTGGATATGCTGTCCAGGGGGCCCAGAAAATGTAGCGGTGCCCCTGCTGTAAATAATTTACTTTTGGGAGTTGCAATTAAAGATTAATTAATACATTTTACAAGAAAATAATAGTTCATTCTTTCTGCTTAAAAATTTCATAGTTAATTCAATGCTTCTAATGCACTTTTTTTGAGTGTAATTATTTATTCACTAGCAATTGTTTCAAAGTAACTCCTGCACCTTTAGGTTTTTTTTTTTCTGTCTACTGTTTGTTTCAGCTGGAAACTGCAGTGAAATGTAGGCCTATGTGTGCTTTTTTTTCAATCACACATTTCTGAACATCTGTTGATAGCATAATATGCAAACACATGGCACGCTGAGACAAATATTATAACAGTACAATAACACTGGGAGAGTGTCAAAATAAAGTCCACAGGAGCTTGCACAAAGCAAATTCACAAAAATTCAAAATAAATTAGTTTCAAACCACCAGCAGTTTTGGCATTACTGTGCATTACTATTTACCAAGTAGAGTTATGTTTTATGCTGTGATGGTTATTTCATGCTCAACTCTAAAGTCACCTGACCTTTCTCTGCAGTTGCTAACAAGCCCTGCTGCCCTGACGTACCAGGTATGTTCAGGTCCTCAAATGACTTGTGTTTTGTTCTGTTTTCTCTTCCTTCCTCTGTGTTTCTCAAGTCTGGCTTATCACTAAAGCTTCATCCAAAATATCTGAACAGCATCCTTCCCCCCTCACTAGGGCTGCTCACTGTCCACTCTAAAGCCCTTTTATGACTTATGAACGGTTTGTAAGACCCATGGAGAGAATGAATGATGCTCCTTCAGACTTGTTGGATGTGGCCGGTGAGAGCTGTCGCAGTGAGTTTCTACAGGATAGCACATCCTGTGAGGCTGAGACAACGAGTGACCAGCCACTGTCATTAACCCGCCTGTCCGCTTATTGGCCTGTTCTTGAATGCGACGCTCACCCTCGAGAGGAGCAGAATTTGTCCCGGCATCTACATCATGAGCAGGCTGTGTTAAAGGCTCAGATAGATGTTGACAAACATAGAGAAATGGTGGAATGAAGCTGAAGTGTTTTGATGTGAGTGACGTGATTTTGACGTTTGTGTGCTGATTTGTTACAGTCAGGGATGTTCAAGAACTGTTTCCCCCGAACATGAAAATGCCGCCATCATTTACTCACCCTCATGTTAGTCAAAACCAGTGGTATCTGTCAACATTGACTGCATGAAAAAAATGTTTTCAATGTTGACAGATACCACTGGTTTTGACTAACATGAGGGTGAGTAAATGATGGCGGCATTTTCATTTTGAGAGCCTGGTTCCCTTTTGTCAAAAAGAATTACACTTTAGCATAATTTTAAAAAGAGTACTTATTACGTGAATATTATTGTTTATACTATATAATGTGAACTGAATGCAATGTTTTCACACTCTTAACTGCATGTTTATTGCAATTAAATGAAAATGCATGAATATTATTTCAATTGTTAATAAATGCAATTACGCGAACTTTAGAATGTTTAAGTAGGACTTAAATACATCTTTGTGTAATTTCATAATTGCATATATCATCTTTGATATATATCATGTATATATTTATATCATTTGTAATGAAGTTGCAATTTAGTGCATTTAAAATATTTTAACTGTATATATTAATGTAATATTGAATAACACACTAGAGTTAAAATGATAGTCAAGAACTTTACATGTGCTTTAGTATGTTAGTCAACACATCAAAATTAGTGTACTTCTTTAAAACATGACAAAAGATGTGAAACAATGAATTAAAATGTACTTTAAAGTAAAACTTTTAATTTGACTATTCCAAAGTGCACTTAAGCGTGTTAAGTGTTCACTCATGAAAGTGTCTTTCTTTAAGTCATTTAAGTGGCCTTTTATTTATTTAATACTATATTATCTGCAAGTACAGTTTTTTTTAAATATATTTTAAAATTCAATGCGCACTAAAAAGTGCACATAAAATACAATTAAGCACACTTATTTTTCACTCTATTATTATTTTATTTCACTCAAATGTAATATGGGTTATAAAAGTCATGAAAGTCATTTGTGAACTCTTCATTTATCTACAAATGTGAGGGCGTGAGCAATTCAGTTGTGATATGTAATGGTTTGCAATGGTTTTGCAGTATGTGAAGTAAAAAGAGGCCTATAAAGCGTCAAATGATTTGGCGCTTTGGTATGGTGTAATCTAAAGGAAGTTTCAGTGCATTTGAAACTTGAAGGTAAATGACTGTGTATGAAATTCTTCAACATTTATTGAATGTTGCTGTTAGGTTTACATATGCTTTTATTTCAAGCATGTGTGTATACGAGGAAAATGAATGTATGAAAGCATGTGTATAGTCACATGTATATGTTTGTTGATGTCCGTGTGCATTGGCGTGTCTGTATGTGTATGTGTATGTATGCGGTTGACCCAAGCGACAGCATACATACAGTAACCTTACATTTGCACCTGTGTCCATGTGTCCAGTATTTGACGTGCCGGATCAGACCCTGCATTGGTCAGCTCTCTTGTCTATCTTCAGCTCCTATTTCACACAGATTTAGAAGGTGCAAAGGCAGCACTTCTGGCGTTTGCTTTGACGGCCTTGTGTCTCGTTTGGCTTTGAGTATACAGTATGAGAGAGGGGTGTCTTTGCCTCATTGAGTCAGTGTGTTTTATGGCTGCATTATGGCTGTTTTACTGAATGGCCCAACACAGCTATTAAACGACTGAAAGCTCTGCATTGATGCACTGTTTGTTTAGCTCTGACAGACTCTGAATTAGACTTGCATACAGTACAATAAACTCTTTCTTATTCCTGCAGCTTGCTGCCCAGGTGCTTGATGATTTTGACGACGAGGACATTGGATTCGGCCTGGTGGATTCAAAGAAAGACCGAGCTGTTGCTAAGAAGCTGGGTAATATGAATGCATCTAAGATCCATTATCTTCCATTTTCTGCCTGTAATACAATTCTTACCTTCACTTTCCGATAGCCATCAGTGTGTTGAAGTATACGTCGATTGTGAACAGCAAATGAAAATGAATGCTTTGTGCAACAGAAAACTGTATTTTTCTCTGTAGCAAAAGGATTAGCTGTTATTGTATTTCCATACACTGTCTTGTGTTTCATCATAGCCTAGACACTGAAAAACATTTGGTGTCGGATTAACTTTGAAATAACTTCACTTAGAAACTGCTAGTAAATCATAAACATTCACAAAGAAACGACAAGTAACACATTGAATTTAATGAGAAAATGTGAAAGTAGAAAGCCTGAAATAGTATTTTCTTGTAAAACAGCAATTATCTTTGTTGATTATCACAATGTGCAAAAAAGATGAACACAGTGAGTCCACTTATAATGTATTAGCATCATGCTTACAACAATAATTCACTCAAAGACAAAAATTTGGTCACCATTTATTCACTCATTTATTCAGTTGTTCCAAACCTGGATGCTTTACTTTCTTCCATGGGACAAAAAAAAGTGATATTTAGTAGAACATTCATGTTGCTCTTTTCCATATAACGAAAGCACACAGTGACCAGCTCTAAAAAAAGGACAAAAAGGACAATATAACTATGAACTAGCTATGAACAGTTGTAATTTTATTAACTAACGTTAACAAAGATTAATAAATACTTTAACACATGTATTGCTCAGTGTTACTTAATTCATTAACTAATGGTAATTAATGTGACCGTATTGTAAAGTGTTACCACTACCGTAACACTAGTTAATACAACTTGTGCAGTTTTCTGAAACCTTGCAATGCACTGAAAAAAAAATGGGATTAGGATTTGCTTTGAAATGATTTTCACTTAGAAATTGATGGTACATTTCACAAACGATAACAAAGTAACAGCAAGAAACACAGTAAATGTGTTTTTTTTTTTTTACAATGTAGCTTTGTTTGAGGAACAGACTGAAATTTAAGATGTTGAAGACATGAATAAGCAAATGATTGTGGAGCGATCTATTGTTTTATGCAGTTTGCATAAGTATGACGTGTTCTTGATCTGTATTTTTTTTTATACTAGAACAACATTATTATTATTAAAGCATTGTCTTCTGATGTTAAGAGTAGAGATTATGATTGGTTGATAAAAATGTTGTTCCAGGAAAATCCATCCTGGATACATCATGTAGTGCAAATGTTTATACCTATAATATCCAGTCTATATTTAATCTGCCAGTCCATCAAACACCTCTGAAACGCTCAGATGCTTGTTTTTGGCAGGTCTGCTGGAGGTGGACAGCATCTACATCTTTGCCGATGACGAGGTCATTGAGTACGACGGAGAGCTGGCGGCCGACACGCTGCTGGAGTTCCTCTACGATGTGAGTGATTATCATCATAATCAATCACACACCTAAACATCACTGATTACTGACTGAGCGCTTCTTCTGTCAGGTGATCGAGGAGCCTGTGGAGATCATCAGTAATGACCGAGAGCTCAAAGGCTTCCATAACATCGAGGAGGACATTAAACTGATGGGCTTCTTCAAGAGCGAGAAATCTTCACGTTAGTATGCTGAACTTCTTTAATTAATTCTTATCGCTCGTACTCTTGTAACAAGCAGCTTCCATCATGCCAATGTTGTTATTTCTCAGACTTCATTGAGTACGATGATGCAGCTGAAGAATTTCATCCCTTCATCAAGTTCTTTGCCACATTTGAGCCAAAGGCAAGTGCTTTCACACATTTGTTTAATTAATTAACTCATTTGTTCGTTCATTCTTTCGTTCGTTCGTTCGTTCACAAAGGGACATGTCACTATTAATTGATAATAAAAATAGGCTTATAGAGCAAGTAAAATTCTCATTAATTTTGATTTGATTTGATTTTAAACTTATAATTAGAGCATATTTTGAACTATACAGCTTATATCTTTAAAGGGGTCATGAACTACCTCTGTTTTTTTTTGTAATGTTCTCTGAGGTCCACTTATGATGTTATCAATATTTTTACATTAAAAATCATCATAATTTAGAAGTAATACGCTATTTTCTGTCCTGTTTTTAACCCCCTCCTCAGAATGCTCTGTGTGAAAAGTCATGGCAGATTGTAGACTCAGAAGTTACATCTACTGCTGTGATTGGCTAAGAGTTGTGTGTGATTGACAGTCTACATCCTTCACAGATGGATGCTGCAGTGATTTAGGTCAAAAACGCATAAATAACTCAATACATATCAAACAATCTGAAACTGACAGGATGTTTGTATAGTACAGTGGCCTCTTATATGTCAAAAGATCAAGAGAATTTGGGTTTCTCAGTTCATGACCCTTTTAAAGGCAGATCTGTCATAAGCTCTTATGTTTATATGTTTTACTCTACATGTTAGAGCGCCCACAAGACTGTCTGATACACATACACCTTACTATTAGCTAGAAATAAATAGGTTTATTGTATTATTTTAAACCATCAGAAGCCTTTAAAAACTAGAATCCTTTAATGATCTTTGTATTTATTGTGCCTGGTCTACATTGTTGTTGTGTTCTCTTACTATTGTGTTGTTGCTATACTACTCATGTCCAATAGGTGGTATCACATGTTCAATTAATGTAAGAAGTGTGCATAAAAAATAAAATAAAAAAATGCTATAACAGCTGGTGCTGTGCCTGTTTATTATCTAATCCTAATATTATCCTAATATTATACATACTATCTCAGTTATCTCTGAATGTTTCCAGATTGCTAAGAAATTAAATCTGAAGATGAACGAAGTGGATTTTTACGAGCCCTTCATGAACAAACCCGTCACCATCCCCGGCAAACCCTACATGGAGGACGACATCGTCAGCTTCATCGAGGAGCACGACAGGTGAACTCTGATCAGTCCTGAACCAGCAAAATAAAATACAATCATCACAACGTTTCCTCAAAATCCTCTCAGAAGGATGCTTGAATCAAATCTGCAGTTCTGCTTTTTCTTATTAGGCCAACTCTAAGAAAGCTGGAGGCTCACAGCATGTACGAGATCTGGGTACAAACAAACTCTGTCCATTCTCCAAAACTAAAGCTATAAGGAATTTCAAACAGTTGTCATGACTGTTACTAACTCTATGATTTGTGCCTGTTTTAGGAAGATGATATTAACGGACAGCACATTGTGGCCTTTGCTGAGGAGTCTGACCCTGGTAAACACTGGTTTGAGTTTGAGAGTATTTGAGGGGTTTCATGTCCGTGACTCCAAATGACTGAATGTTGACTTTTACCAGACGGTTATGAATTCCTGGAGATCCTGAAGGAAGTGGCTCAAGAAAACACAGAGAACCCAGACTTAAGCATCATCTGGATCGATCCTGATGACTTTCCCCTGGTATAACAAACCACTATAATACTGTATCCATTAAACATACCTTTAATTACTCCAAGAACATGTTTTTGAACAATGTGTCCTTAAATAAAACTTTTTCTCTTTTTTGTAGGGTCTAAACAGAGCTAGATTGTCAATGCAATTTTACATTTGTCATCTGTGCTGTTGTTGATAGAGTGGAGATATATTTTACTGATTCCTATAATCAATTTAATAGCATACACACTATATAATATCACATGTACAACACATTCAATGCTCAGCAGGTGCTTCAACATAAGGATCATGTCTGTTTGACTCTGCTGCCCTCTGCAGGAGATAAATGACCACTGAATGAGTTTAATGAGTATACAGGGCACAACAGCTCTAAAAGCCTCCAAGGAATTTTTAAAAAATTGTTTTTTTGTTTTTTTTTAGTTTGAGTGAATGCTCATTTAAAGAATATAACTTCTCACAATGCATCACTTACTCGTATGTGAACCGAGGTTTGACCTTTGACCCCTCTGCGTCCCCTCAGATGGTGCCGTACTGGGAGAAGACCTTCGGCATCGACCTCTCGTCTCCTCAGATCGGCGTGGTGGACGTTGAGGACGTGAGCACATCATTTATCTTTAATGCCACTGATCACACGTACAACTCCAGCTCCAGGGTTTTCACAGCAATGTCATAGAATAACTATTTCTGCTTCCCCAAAGATCCAAGAACAGCTCTTAAAACAAATGATCTTTACCATTAAGGTCGAATACTTGTTGGCAAATCAGTGTCTTAATGATTGAGTCATTGATTCATTCATTCAGCTGATTCATTCAAAATGGTGATTCATTCAAGAGCAAAGCAATTGACTGTGATAATGAATGAGTCGATTCGTTCAAAACTCCGGATTCGTTCAGTAATGTAACACTGCTTTGTGTTGCTCCAAGGTGCAAAACTTAATATTAACTTATTGTTTTGTTTATTGTTGTATAAAAACAATAAAGGTATTTGCAATCATGTTGATATTCTGTAAATATTGTTTCTATATATGTGACCCTGTTTTACAAAACCAGTCATAAGGGTCAGTTTTTTTTTAAATTGAGAGTTATGCATCATATTAAAGCTGAATAAATAATATTTCCATTGATGTCTGGTTTGTTATGATTGGACAATATTTGTCTGAGATACAACTATTTGAAAATCTGAAATCTGAGGGCGAGAAAATCGCCTTTAAAGTTGTTCAAATGAAGTCTGAGCAATGCATATTACTAAAATTAAGTTTTGAAATATTTATGTTAGGAAATTTGCAAAATATTCATGGAACATGATCTTTACTTAATATCCTAATGAATTTTGGCATAAAAAAAAAAATCAATAATTTTGACCCATACAATGTATTTGTGCTGCAAATATACCCGTGCTAATTAAGACTGGTTTTGTGCTCCAGGGTCACATATGTAAAATGTTTATAAATATAAAATTAACTCATGACTATGTTTATAAATATAAAAAATAACTATTTTTGGCATTTTTGCCTCAAAAAGCTTTTCCTTTTATTTGTTATTTTAGGACACTTCTGCGCTGTCATGAGACTCTGACCGGTGCGGGCTTGTTTTATCAACTGATGTTGATTGATTTAATAATAATTTAATTACAGTTGTTATAAAGTAATTGTCAAGTCATGCAGTTCAAGTCCAAGTCGAGTCTCGAGTCAAGTCATTTCCTTCTCTCAGTCATGTATCTCGTGTCTGATAGTATCTTCATGTACTTCATAACACTACTTCTTTTCTGCTGGATGGAGGTTGTTGATGTTTGTGATTATTCTGAGCGTGTTTGTCCAACACAATCTCATGGCAGTTTGGTGGCTAATTCCTATGAATTAGTGAAATCTTATTATGTCTGTGATTGGTTTTGTGTGTGTGATTCTCAGGCTGACAGCGTGTGGATGGAGATGGATGATGAAGAGAACATGCCCACCGCTGATGAGCTCGACGCCTGGATCGAAGACGTGATGTCTGGAAGAATCAACCCTGGTGATGAAACTGACTACAACCGTGATGATGATGAAGATGACGATGACGACGATGACGACTCCAATGATGTTGATGATGACGATGATGAAGAGGATGATGATGACGATGATGATGATGACGATGATGATGAGGATGATGATGATGATGATGATGATGAGGATGAATAAATGATCTCAGACATACACTCATGTTTGAGAACTTGTCAGTCTCACATCCTCACAAACTGAGCTGTTCTGTCATTGCCGTCTGGAGGAGAAACATTGCGTCTTGTCTTGTTGTTTAACTCCACTCATTCTTCTGGAAAATAAACATCATACTTGCGGATCACTGCACCTGTTTCTCTTCCATTTAAACACATCCAGTGAGAACGGGTGGAGGGTTCGTTTAACAATATAGCAGAGCCTTGTACTATCAATTGTTTTGATATTTTTTATTGACTTTTAGAGCAGAAACTTTGATGCTCACTGGAAGGTCTTAAATAAAAAAAAAAAAAAAAAAAAAAAAAAAAAAACTTTCCTTGTTTTTGTTTCGACATAGATGCAAGAGATGGGTAAAAAATTGTCAGCTATTAAGAATCTTCATCTCTGTGTCATATTTGTGTGTGTGTGTGTGTGTGTGTGTGTTTACTCAAGATAGCATGCACAGTTTCATTTCCTTGTAGATGGCAATCATCACTTTCTCACCACAGAAAGCAAACACTGAAACGCTGCATGATTTATAAGTGCTGAGTTCCACAATATAAACAACTAAATCTAACACAGCAACATTAAGGTACAATAATTAAAATGTTATTTTAATAATTAATATTACGATTTTACATGTTAATATTGTATATTTTCACATTTAAAATTAACTTGTTGCAATAATATTTGAAATAACTATATAGTAATTTAAATAACCGAATAATTATTGGGCAGTAACGAATAACCGGGCAGTAATTGAAATCCCAAAAATGTTCTGTTTATTTGGGTTTATTATAGACATATAATGTATTGCACATTTTACTATGTGTATTGTATAAATGTTATAAACTGATATCCAAGGATGTTATGTGATAATAGTTTATCACCTTATAAAATGACACTCTTTCATTAAAAATAAGGTGCACATTGGCTCCGGTCCCCCAATATGTCACATACTACAGTCACAGGACACATTCAGCACATGATGAACATCAGTATAAATCTCTGTTTGTACTTTATTTTCCTAGAGGAAACACATATGAGATAATGATAACAATTTATATTGAAACCTGTTTCCCGAATCCTGTTCAAACATACAGTAACTACCTTCATTTGAGATGTATGCAGTGATATTCATGGTTTCTGTGTGTTTAGCCAAATGACTCATCAAAAGGAACTACAGTATGTCTCATAGTCATTGTGGAAGAAATACTTTATACTGTTCAAAGTGAGCTTTTTAATCATTTCAACAAATTAAATATTACAAATGTTACTCTTGGTTTCATTATCAGTTTTTGTCTAAATAAAAACTAAACTTAAAAATCATTTAGGTGCACCAGTAATGAAAATGCTTTCAAATGGCCATTTGCTCCTGAGTTTCCAACATTTTACATTGGGGCCAGTCCCTGAATATGATGTCACATCCTCCATGGTCACAGAACACATTCAGCACATGATGAACATCAGTATAAGCCTCTGTTTGTACTTTATTTTCCTAGAGGAAACACATATGAGATAATGATAACAATTTATATAAAACATGTTCCTAAATGCTGTTCAAAAATACAGTAACTACCTTCATTTGAGATGTATGCATTGTTTACTAAACACAATAATAATTTAAATAACTGAATAATTAATAACTGTGCAATAACTGAAATCCCAAAAAATATTTATTATAGACATACAATGTATTGTACAATTTACTACGGGCATTTTATAAATGTTATAAACTTAGATCTTCAGATATCCAAAGGATGTTTGTATGTGATAATAGTTTATCACCTTATAAAATTACACCCTTTCGTTAAAAAAGGTGCAAATTAGCTCACATATGATAATGATTTATATCGATAATGGTTCCCAAACCCTGTTCAAATATACAGTAATTACCTTAATTTGAGATGTATACACTGTGTGCTTATATTGCATATATTTTATGTGCATATATAAATCCATCCTGAAGTCTGCCAATATATGTGGACATTATACGTATATGTAAATATAAAGGAGAGACATGTACATAAAAATTAATAAGAAAAACACATACAGAAATTATGTACTATGCAACTTATTAATATATATATATATATATAAAATGACAGAGACAAAGAGAAACCCACAGCACCCCTCCTTTATACTCATAAGGTTGACGATGAACAGCATCTGTTTGAGATAAGCTCCCAGCCAATCCTGCTCATACCCGTTAGTCTAGGGATATGGATAGACAAAATTAATGCTGATAGAGAATATTTGGCCATGTACTTTGCTAACGTTCAGTACTTGCAGTCTGTCACGTACACACAGAACATACAGAAGAATAGGAGATACATAATATGGAAGAATATTGAGATCAAAATATAGAAATTATTAAAAAAAAAATCCATTACAGCCCAAACCCAAAAGAGTTGTTTAATGTTATGGTAATTTCATCTATTCTCCAATCTATCATTTAATAACAACCTGATACCTTTTTACAAACATGTACATATCAGGCAAAGGTTTCTGGGTTGTGCTTGTTTTGTCTGAACATTAAATATTTGAATTTGATGGAAAAGGGAAAATTATACACCTATAACATATACACCTATAGGTATATCTGTGACCTTATGACAAATTTACTAAAAAAAAAATTGCAATGTAAACTACAATCATGTGATTCCCGTCCCTTCCCTTTGACTATATAAAGGACAGCGTTCAGCTCCTGTCTGCAGACTCTCTTCTGTCCAAGGCAAACAGAGAATTCCAGACATTCACGTTCTAGCATTGCCATCAAAGATTCATAATGAGACAGCTTGTTTTTCTTCTGGTACTTTCTTCTCTATGTTTCTTCACTTTGAGTGAAGTTGCAGATAATAATTTTAGTCAATGCAAGGAGTTCTTTTTGAACAATGCCCCTCCAGACTTCACACCACCAGCGGGTGTTTCAGTCAAGCGCATCTGTCAGTGTCTTCAGGATCACAACAAACAGAAAATTTATCTTTATGCAACTTTGTACAGCACGACCTGGAGGATCCCCCTCTACTCTGCGTATGTGTTTGGCAGCCCAAATATTGGGAGATGTGACGCCTGGTACATTGAACCTCAGGTAAATATTGTTTAAATTCAGATTATGAGAAGAAGAATGAAAGAGAAGTGTATAACTTTCCTAATGTTAAAGTACTTACATATTCTAGTTACATATTCTTATCTGTACACAACTACATAATTGTACAACTATAAGTAAACCAATGAAGGTCTGATTCAAATGAAGAGTGCTCTGAAAACATTGCTGTTTGTTTGAATGTCCTGAGCAGCCTGACATAGTCAGTAATTTTCCATTTATGTCCGGTGCTGTTAGAAACACACACACAAACAAATACATATTAACTTGAAATATCAATGAATTACTTCCATTTTAAATAAAACATTCAGATGTATTTTGTTATTTTTTGCTCATTCCCTTTAGCTGGATGGAGATTCTAACTCTGAGCCATGTATGGGATCTCAAGGCCATGCTAAAAATATTGGCAAGTTTCAGGCTCTGAATAAAGACTATGATAAATCTGGCTATGACAGAGGTCACCTCTATCCTGTGCTCCACACCAACGATCATCTGTCAATGCTGGCCACATCTACGCTGACCAACGCGGCTCCACAGAATTCAGATTTCAATCATAACACATGGCTGGAACATGAGAAAGCTGTAGCTAAAGACCTGGAATCCTGTGATGTGGCTTATGTGGTGACTGGTGTAGTTCCTGACTTACAAACCAAACTGAAAGAAAGAGTCACTGTGTCAAAGTATTACTGGAGAGCCACCTGCTGTCTAGAGGGCGATCAGTACATAGGGAAGGGCTACTATGGACCGGATGACAAAGGCCAAGTGAAGGAATTAACAATAGCAGAACTTGAGGATGAGCTCAAAGTCTTTTACAATGTTAACCATAAAATTTCAATTTTCCCAGACCAACATTATCAACCACCACGGAAAAGACCCAGAACATGAAAACACAAACACCTAAGCTAGAATAAAGCCTATCTGTGTTACAGTTCATTTAGCAGATTACAGTATATGTTCCTCTAGTGTAACTTTGCTCTTCTTTCATATCTCCTTTTACAATATATGATTGAAACTCCAGTGAGACATCATAGAAATGTCAAAACTAGGTAACATTTCCAATTCTCCATTGACTTTTTCTGCACTGACTCTCTTGGCATTGCGCTGACACTTGACATTGACCATACTGTGTTGGGAAGTGGGTGTATTTGTTAATTGGATGGTTGTCTTTGCTTGATTACCTGATTTCACACCAGCAGACGGAGACAGAGACTAACAGAGCAGATTTCAGGATCATCCTTTTAATTGAACTACATATGTACTCCAGCCTTTAATCAGCTATGAGAAACATTAATGTAATTGGTGTGTTTTCATTAATATTTTCCTCAAACTCAATATACTCAAGAATTTTATTTTTATTTTATTTTTTTACCACTTTTTGCTTTAACATCTGTAACTGAGTGGGGTTTATTGGCCACTTTTGTCAACACAAAAGTGCTATTGTAAATGTAATATAACACTTTTCTTGGACTTTATGTAGATTATTACATTTGTTCATGTCCCTGAACTTCTACATCATGTTCTTCACTGTAATGTGTGATAATCATATAATTAAACTATATTTTGCTTGCAGTACTGTATCTAATTTGGTCTATATTTGTGGTAGGAAGATATTGTCAGACTAAACCACTTATTTGTTACTTTACTTTGATATCAAGTTTATTGTCATTTGATATTATGTTGTCTTAAAAAAAGACCCATAACATGTTTATTTAACCGCCTGCTGTTGTTTGGTCATTTTAGACCAGAAATAAAAATGCTTCGAAATTTAAAAAAATTGCTAATTCATTGGAATGGAATGCAACTCAATGATTTTTATAGTAGTTGCTATATGACCATACAAAAAATCATAATAAATAAAAATACAAAAAAAAATACATTCTAAAATATCAAAAGTGAAAAATAGATACGTCAAACCAGCATTTACAAAAAAATAAAAAAAATATCACTAAACTTTTACAAAAAGTTGTCTTTCAGAATGTCTAAATATGTATCCAAATCCACAATGTAATAAATGAATAAATAAAAATGTATGTCTAAAAACAGCTAGAGAAATTATAGGCCTTTTATATAGAGATATATAGGAATCCAGTGGCTAAACCATAGAATTACAGAAGTTTTTATTTTTTTTAACTCCAACCAGATGGTACTAATCTGATTTCAAAAACTGGATTTTAAAGGCATTGTCTCTATTTTAACATGAAATATTGCCATAATTGAAAAATAATAGAACATTTTTGAAAAAAAAAACTAACAAATTGTATTATTTTCAATGGGAAAAATGTATAAGAATTATTGCATAAATATTCATTAGTACCATGAACTAAAAAAAATAAATAAATAAATATTGGAACAAAAAATATATTACATTGATTTTAATGAAAACAAAAAAAAGTTAAATTTCAGGTGTCCGGCCACTTTTGACTGCAGACAACACAAGTGTAACTGCCAAATGAACAATACCAGAAGGCAAAAGAGATTCAAATAAGAATAAAAGTTGAAATAGACACAACACTGGTATATTGGTGGCCATCTAAACTCTAGAATGACAACAAATATGGAGTCTGTACCTGCACTTTGACCAACACAGAGCATTCATTATCAGTAATGTTTTGTGAGGAGTTTAGTAACAAATGAATCGATGAACAGCTTTTTATCTTGGCAGAATTACATAATACATTTTTACACATAATACATATTTACATATTCATCCTGACTGCATTTTAGTGACTTTGATAAATTCAACATCTCCTCGCCTCACTTGTGCCGAGCAGGATTCAAACCCATGTTTCCAGTATGGAATGCATCTGAACACCAAAGCCTCTGACATCAGTCACTAGAGCGTCTCTTGAGATCAGAGGAGTGAGGTTCACCCGCACAGCTCTTAACAGCTGGCCTCTGTTATATTTACAAGACTTACATTTTGAATTTAGGAACGCAGGTGAGCTGAACGTGATCTTTAATTTAATAACAAAGAACAGTTAACACAGCTTTATTTAGGACAATCTCACACAACTTGCATAGTCCTAAAGTTTTGTTTAAAGCTACATAACCACTGCAATTGGCCACCACTATATGTGATCCTGGAGCACAAAACCAGTCTTAAGTCGCTGGGATATATTTGTAGCAATAGCGAAAAATACATTGTTTGGGTCAAAATTATCCATTTCTCTTTTATGCCAATCATTAGGATATTAAGTAAAGATCATGTTCCATGAAGATATTTATTAAATTTCTTACTGTAAATATATCAAAACTTAATGTTTGATTAGTAATATGCATTGCTAAGAACTTAATTTGAACAAATTTAAAGGTGATTTTCTCAATGTTTAATTTTTTTTTGCTCCCTCAGATTCCAGATTTTCAAATAGTTGTACCTCGGCCAAATATTGTCCTATCATAACAAACCATACATCAATGGAAAGCTTATTTATTCAGCTTCAGATGATCTATAAATCTCAATTTTGAAAAATTGACACTTATGACTGGTTTTGTGGTCCAGGGTCATGTTTGTTAATCCATCTACAGACACATCCATTCACAAAACCCAAATACATATGAAGGGAATAACAAAAATTATTTAGGTGCATCAGTAATGAAAAAAGATTTCAAATGGCCAAGAGTAAAAGCCATAATTTTATAATTTAATATATAATGTAATATAGTTATTAATATAAATGTAATATAGTTATTCCACTCCTGTCTTCACACCACCAGCGGGCGTTTGTAAAATCAGATTACTGTACATGCCTTTTTGCTTACTGACTACAAACAAAACATATCCGAATCACCAGATATGTCAAAGAATAGCCTTTTTTGCAGACTGTATGACAAAAAACATTTTTAAATGACGTCCCACTGGGGTTTTCAAATATATATATTAGTCAGGGAATGGAATTATAGATAAACATGAACATTAAACAAGGAACATTGTGTTTGCAATATTAGCTGCAATGAAACTTGATTCGTTGCAGTTTTTTTAGTTACATGTACACTATATTCAATTATGGTTTTTTTCACCCATGGGTTGATTTAGCGGTGGTATGCTTGGAAAAAAAATTTATTTTAAATTGTTTTGTAAAAATCATTGAGCATGTTCTAATTTTTTTTTATTGTTAATTCCTTCACCTTTTTTTCAGTCTAGTAGACCTTCCCTATGTACTGATCGCCCTCTAGACAGCAGGTGGCTCTCCAGTAATACTCTGACACAGTGACTTTCATTGTGATTATTAATTTTGAGGTTTGTGTCAGGAACTACACCAGTCACCACATAAGCCACATCACAGGATTTCAAGTCTTCAATTACAGCTTCCTCATGTCTCAGCCATGCTTTCTGATTGAAAGCTGAAGCACAGGATAGAGGCGACCTTTGTCATAGCCCTTTTTTTTTTTCGTGAGCCATGATAGTCTGTATTCACAGCCTGATTTTTACCAGTTTTTGTACCATAGCCTTTATTTCAAATGCACGGCTCAGTATCTCCATCCAGCTAAAGGGAATGAGAAACAAAAACAACAATATACCTCAGACATTTTAAAATAGACATAATGCATTCATTTCAAATAACTTTTAAGAAGAAATAAGCACTTTCAGTGTGTCTGACAGCTCTTAATTGCAAACATAATGATTCAAGTAATGACTTTTTAAACAGGTTTCTCAAACATTTCCTCCATTAACCATTAGTCACACAAAGCCCAATACTTCCACCCCTGAACTATTCAGTTGCTTCAGGCTTACCAGGCTGATCTGCTGAAAGACCTGGATAAGGGTCAGGGCTTGTCACCTGATAAAGTGGCTGAGCTGCGCCGCACCACGGATTTGGCTCTCCGTGCCACCAAGCAGGCTGCCACTGCTATGGGCAGGTCTATGGCGGCCATGGTGGTAACGGAGAGACATCTGTACATCGGCCCTCATCTTCCCCTCTCTAATTCCCCTGCAACCACCGGTTACTCCACCTGACCAGGGTTAGGTGGGAACCTAGAATCTGCGCTTGAAACACATTGCAGTCTCTATGCTGGACTTATGATGTTTTGGTTAAGTTCTATGTTCATAGAAACTGCCTTACTGATGGTCCGGACTCGACTCTTCGAACTTTGCCTCCGGGACTGGTCTCATGCACAGGAACCATGGATGGGTGAGTACGATCCAGTTCTAACTGGTATTGTTAACCATTCTTTGCAGTATTTCTGGGAAACCTGTCATTTTTTTAAATGTGTTTACCTGTTTCTTTCGACTCGGTGCAGTATGGCCTCACTCGTCGATACTACCAGTGACCCAGTCGTAGTTCTCTGTGGAGCCTCCTTGGTCAGCAGGTCCCCAGCACTGCAATTCCAGGACCTGCGGGTCTTTTTAAGATATCATTCTGGACAGGGGACATCGCCTTTTGAGGAAGGTGCATGGCTATCTGAGGATATATATATACTAGCTCAGGGACTGCTCCCCTCTCGGGGGTTTTAATTAGCATCTCCCTGAGCCCTTGCCTAGAGTGTTCCACGGCTAGGATTGTGGCTACTGGAGGGCTACTGAGGTTTCAGGTAGTGGCTAGCATTGCTCCCCTCACCATAGAGGGTCTCCTATGAGCATGCCGCTCCCTTCTGAGCGTCTGGGTTCCCTCTCGTGTTGAGAGTTGAGTTCCCCGATCTCCGGAGCTGTCACAGCAGCCTCATGCTCTCCTGGTTGGTCGAGCCAGCACATGCTCTCCTGGTTGGTCGAGCCAGCATTGCTCCCCTCACCATAGAGGGTCACCTATGAGCCTGCCGCTCCCTTCTGAGCGATTGAGTTCCCTCTCATGCTGAGAGTTAAGTTCTCCGCTCCCCAGAGCGGAGACAGCATATGGTAAGTGTGCAGGCTAAGTCTCTGTGCACTTTTCTAAAACCCACGTTGTGGTAAGATCACACATGATTGATTGATTTTGATTATTTTTTTATTTTTATTTGTCACATACACAATTACATAGCGAGTATATAACCAGTAGTGAAATGTATTCTCTGCAATTAACCCATCCTAAGTGAACACACACCCGGAGCAGTGGGCAGCCATGTTACAGCACCCGGGGAGCAGTTGGGGGTTCGGTGCCTTGCTCAAGGACACCTCTGTCGTGGTATTGAAGGAGGATACTCCCCCCACCAACAATCCCTGCCGGACCTGAGATTCGAACTCACAACCTTCCGCTTACAAGTCCGACTCGCTATCCATTAGGCCACGACTGCCCCCCACATCAAGTGTTTTGCGTTCTTTTCTAAAAATCCTGTACGGTAGGAGTTACGCGCTGCGGCTTCGTGCCCATTCTTTGAGTTGGTCAGGCCCCGGTTTTCACCTTGGGCCCCACTCTACCTATGTATAGAGCATAAAGCCCTTCATCGTAGAGGGTCGTTTATGAGCACACTGCTCTCTGCCGAGCGCTGTGATTCAGCAGCCTCAGGTAGGTTGCTCTCCTTGTCGGTCGAGCTAGCATTGATCCCCTCACCATAGAGGGTCAACTATGAGCATGCCGCTCCCTTCTGAGCGTCTGAGTCTCTCATGCGGAGAGTTTAGTTCTCCGCTCTCCAGAGCTGCCACAGCAGCCTTATGCTCTCCTGGTTGGTCGAGCTAGCATTGCTCCCCTCTCTGTAGAGGGTCACATGTGAGCATGCCACTCCCTTCTGAAGCGTCTGAGTTCCCTCTCGTGCTGAGAGTTAGGTTCTCCGCTCCCCAGAGCTCGGAATCAGCAAACTTCAGGTTGTTAGGCCTCTCTTGGCCTCCCTGTTAAGTTGCTCGCTGTGTAATTACAGCCTCTGTGATTCCCTAGAACGGTAAGAAAATCCATGTTATGGTAAGTGTGCACGCTAGTCTCTGGGCACTTTTCTAAAAATCCACATTGTGGTAAGATCGCTCATCAAGTGGTTTTGCGTTCTTTCTAAAAATCCTGTATGGTAGGGATTACGCGCTGCGGCTTCGTGCCCTTTCTTTGAGTTGGCAGGCCCCGGTTTTGCCTTGGGCCCACTCTACCTATTTATCATAATGATACTGACTTGAACAAGGTGTTGCTACCAAGGGTCTGTTGAGACAGTTCCCTCATTGAGCTCATGCAGAGCAAGCAGTAGCCCCTGGGTGACAGGCCAGGACCTAGCTACTATCCTAGGCACTTGGCTGTATCCCCTTAAAGGAATTTTTCTTATGATTCTAAGCCTTCGAGCTCTACACTGGGTCCGGGAGTCCCGGCCCTTAACAGGTAAGTTCAGGGTATGCAGCTCGGGTCTTTGGCCGTAGGGGATAATGTCACTGACAGCCTTCTAACCGTCCCAGGGGCAACTCCCTTAGCCGGGTAGAGTTGGCACTTAGTGCTCGCCTCTTGTGCTTGGCTTGCACTCCCCTCAGCATGGTGGCGTGGGTATTCCGTTCCCCATAGCGACCCCTAGAGGACGCAGTTCGAAGTTTCCTCGAAAGGGAAAGTCTCAGGTTACGTATGTAACCATGGTTCCCTGAGAGTAGGGAACGAGACACTGCGTCCTCTAGGCGCGGTGCCATGCTTCGGACGCAAGCTTTAGATGAAGAAGTGGATGACGTATTTTCCCGGCGCCCCTTTATACTGTGGTTCACGCCGGTAGTGACGTCATAGGCTGTCGCCGGCCAACAGGTGGTGTTTTTGTATGTATGCTTCAGACACAGGTCACGCTGACGACGTTCCCCATAGCGACCCCTAGAGGACGCAGTGTCTTGTTCCCTACTCTCAGGGAACCATGGTTACATACGTAACCTGAGACGTTCTGCGTGTGCTCAAGGAGCATGTTGTCTAATTTAAAACTATGATGTTGGTCTTGGTGGCTGGGTCTTTTTTGGAAAATCATTATTTTTGTCTTTTTGGGGTTAACTGACAGGGCCCATGACTGACAGAAGCTGTGCAGGAGATCTAGATGCTACTGTATACCCTCTTTAGTGGGAGACAGCAGCACCAGATCATCAGCAAACAGGAGGCATTTGACTTCAGTGTCTAGTAGAGTAAGACCGGGCGCTGCAGACTGATCCAGAGCCCTCGCTATCTATATCTGTCTGTCTGTCTGTCTTTCTATCTATATATGTCTGTCTGTCTGTCTTTCTATCTATATCTGTCTGTCTGTCTGTCTTTCTATCTATATCTGTCTGTCTGTCTGTCTATATATCTATCTATCTAAATCAAATAAATTTGCTGATTCACTTGCATTTGTTTCTTTTCTCTTTCACAGATATTTCTTCTTGTCTTGTAAATGCATTTAATTAAACAACAATCAAGACAACTTGATCTAATCTCACAAAACTGCTTCTTTCCCTAGTAATGGGGTCACTCGACAACTCTTCAAAGAGGTGATGGATATGATTATTCATATGTTGGCCTATCAAGTATAACCAGTAATATGACTGATGGCATTGTTCTGGCTCATATTAAGTGTTCAGTTGTCCAGCTCCTGCTTCAAAAAAGCTTACTTAGTCTTAGAGCCATTTCTAAATTCATATTTATACTGCAAGGTCTCATAACATCAGGGCTATTGGTCATTGCCTTTTTAGCTTTACTTATTACTGTCATTAAAAAAAAAAAAAGAATTACAGCAGCGTTACTTTGACTAATGTATTTTCATCTCTCGCTCATTTTCACATTCTGCATATTAGTTTTATTTCCCCAGAAGCTTTCATTTCATGGTGAAATGCTCATTTGGTTTCACTTTCACTTCATGCATTTAATTTGTTAAGACACAATGTTCTGGAAGGCTGCTTTGAAACATCATGGATTGTAAAAAAGGTTGCAACATGTTTAGTTTGACACCACAGCCGTAACACTTGTGTTGTTGCAAACCTGTATGATTCTGTTCAAAGCAAAAGGAGAAATGCTGAAGAATACCCTTGGAGTGGAGTGTCAGGTTATCAGGGGCGGATTTAGTGTATTGGGAGCCCCAGGCAAACATAGGAACGGGACCTTATACATTTGCACAAATCAACATTGAAGTTTATTTTTTGTTGTGATGCTTCCTGCTGCACAATGGTGCCCCATTGTGTCCAATGTTTCTACATTTTGCATGTTATAATGGGATTCGTTCACTTACATTTACATTTATTCATTTAGCAGACACTTTTATTCTTTCATGCTGTAGACCACGAAATAGCAATTGATTTACCGTTGAGATACAAGTTTTAACAAAAAAACTACATAAATTATAACATGATAAACCTCACAATTGAACCTTTAAACCATTTTTTATTCTTTTTTTTTTTTTTAAGAAAAGGGATGAGTCAGAAGTATAAATTATTATATTATTTAAAACGGGTTTATGTGGGTGGAGTTTCGCATTGGTCTGAACAAAAACTGCAGACTGGATTATTGAAAATGCACATTCATTATATAGTCTGTACTTTATCAGGTATTTTTTTTTTTTTTTATCTGTTCTAAATGTACCTTAAATTTATACTTTTCAAGTTTGTAATACTCTAATCAACATGGGCATGGACAAATATGGATGCTTTATGCAATATATGTGTATTATTAGTGAAACCATATTTAACATAGAGCATGAAGAGTAGACATGTTTCATAGGTCATAGATGTTTTCCAAATAACTTGTTCATGTCTATGAGACATTTTCTCAGGACAGGGCAGCTCTTCTTCTGAACATGCAAAATGTACATTTATTATTTATTATTACATTTGTTTGCCGCTCTGTGCCATATACTGTATTTTGATGCAGCTAAATTCTCAATAAAACTGTTTTCATTGGTATATTTTACTGTTTCTGTTGTCAGACAACAGGATGAATATGAAACAGTGACTGAAACGCGACCCATTAAGACACCAGCTCTCACTTCCAAGATGTTAATCTGCACAAAAATCATGATTTATAATCATGCCGTCATCTGATAAAGTCAAATAGGCTACACATAAGATAAAGACAATAGCTGTGCTGTGATTTCAGCTATACTTGCATGTAAAATTAGAGGAGCAACATATCTGTGTTTTAACTGAAAGCGCAGCTCCTTTCAGAACAGAGCAGATGCAGAGAGAGAGAGAGAGAGAGAGAGAGAGAGAGAGAGAGAGAGAGAGAGAGAGAGAGAGAGGGGTGCGCGCTGGGAAACAGAGACCTCGCGCTCGTGCGGCAGTCAGCGTCAGATACATAATATTTTAATTTGCTACAAACAGGATACACAAGGAGCACATTCAACTCGGACACGCAGACGGTTGTCCTGGTAATAAACACGTAAACCGCAACCGTTCATGTGTCTGCGCTTAATGCGCATCTCGTATATGAAAAACATTTTAGGGGGCCCTTGGCTTTTGGGGGCCCAAGGCAGTCGCCTACCTTTGCCTAATGGGTAAGTCCGCCCCTGCAGGTTATAATATAACAAAAAAGCATAATACAAGTTGTGTCTATGAGACAAACACTTAGTCAACTGACAATAAAATACAGTAGTAGACAAAGGATGTAAAGAGAGAGAATCATCGATGGATGCTGGTTATGTGGTGCTTTTGATTTACTTAATGCATGTGTGTTAAAGGCTGAGATGCACACACCCAGAGCAAATGATTTAAATGTATGTGAAACTGGAGTGGTGTAACTTCTGGGAGGGGTTTCTTTTTCCGGGAATGAAAGTAAATGAGAATGGAAAGAGATTGTGAGAAAACGAAACTCTACTGTACATAAATAGGAGGAGAGAGAAGCAGAAATGAAACACTGAAGAGAAGGATCCACAGCTGATACCTCCGTCAAGGTAAGTCTTATCTCTCCTGATCATTAGTGGTGTTTGCAAAGGCAAGGGTCACTCTTATTATTGCTCATTCTGTTGTGTTTACTATTGTATTAAAAAGTATCAAACTTCAGTATGTTACCTGGGAATTATTTGTCCGATCATGTTTATACTTTTCTAATCCATCGCACAAGCAAACTGCAAGATTGTTGGATAATACGAGGGCAATACACATATGATTACTGTAAAATCGTAAAAGTTTGATTCTTTTCAATTTGATTTAAAGCCAGAAAATAAAGACACACTCATTATTCATCTGTCAGGTTATTCCTGGGCAGAGAAAACATTACTCCAATTTCTCAACATGAAAAGGAAATCTTATTCTGACATGATATTGTGTTTCATTTGATTGTCCAAATGCAGCATTAATGGCACCAGAGTTTTAAGGGATAAGTACTGGTTGTTTTTATGCACTACAAATGTCTTTTCGACGCATCTTTATGATTCGTCTTGCTGTTTTTTCAGCTTCTCATGCCATGGGTGCTGCGGTAAGATGTCATGTACAGAACAAGAAGCTCTAAAAGAAACTAAACTAATGCATTCTTAAAAAAAAAAAAAAAAAAAAAAAGTACACACAAATATGTGCACGTGTACCCTACCTGGCAGTCAGTAACCCACAGAAACCACTTGAAAGACCGGATCTAGAGACCAGAATATCATAAAGACTTAAGGGTGGATTCTTATCATTCTGGTTCACAGGGTTGCATTCCAATGTTGCATCACTCCCTAAAATAAATTATTGCATTACTTAGTTACTTTTTATCCGAGATAATGTGTTATGTTACATTTGCATTACCTTTACTCATCTGGGCTTGTCTGTTTGTATTATATATATATATATATATATATATATATATATATATATATATATATATATATATATATATATATTTGTATGGAAAATGTAAAAGCCTTTATTTCCCTCAGGCTGAAGGAGATGGGATATGAATACGTACATACATACATACATAAAATAATAAAAAAAATAAATACAACTCATATGTTTATTTAAAGTCATTTTTGCTTATTAGTATGGTTGAATTTGATCATCAAAGGTCAGAAGCAAAGACATTGGTTAATAAAATGGGATTAAATTCATATAGGATATCTGTGCTATTTAACATTTAATAATTGCAGGTTTGTGTCATATTCTGAGTTTGCATTTCACTGTTTTATTCATTTTGAAGAATGCTGAATCTGTTTTTTTTTTTGTACAAGTAAGATGAGTAAATGAATGTGAGCAGAGCTGTCAGTCAATAAATGAGAGAACAAAATAACTGGTGTTACTTGTTTGAAAAGTAACTCAGATATTTTCTTGCAAATTAAAAAAATAATGAGTTACTTTACTAGATACTTGAAAAAAGTAATCTGATTACGTAACTCACATTACTTGTAAACCCCAACACTGCTTTCTTTTTATCAACCACCCTCAACGTCCTAGCAATGCCATAACAGCTACAGAAAAACTCCCTACGAACTGCTTAGCAACACCCGAGCAGCCACCCAGCAATACACCACCATAGCATCATCTCAAACTGTTACAATAAGCTATTAAAAGCTATTCTTGGATGTCGGCTATTTTGAATTGTGTCAGAAAATACTATATTTAATGAACACGTTGACACATTGGTACAAAACTTAATGTCTTTTGCACCATACCCCAAAGGTACCTATGACGTTTTGAGTTAGTGCCGCCTAGTGGGCGAAAGTAATACTTTGTGAATAGTTTTGTGAATTTTATCCAACCACCAATAAATCTATTTGTCCAATAAATCTCACTTCATTGGATCCTACAGAATCCAGCAGTATACATTTTTCAAAAGTCATACATTTTGCTGTCTGTCATTTTGCATCAGTTAAAAAAAATACTCCTTCTAGAGTGTTTGTCCAATCTTCAATGCAGATCATCATCAGACCATGCTAGAATAAAGATATTAAAAACCTTTTGATAATTCAAACTGTTTTAATGTAACTCAGAGTCAAATCTGCTATAATGGAGCTGCATAGCGTTTTATGCAATATCTCTTCACTTTGCCTCTTCTGTGCTTGGGCCCATAATTGCTGTTTCAGGTATTGTTATTGTTGTTGATGTTGTTACAGCTCTTCGGTTCACCATCAAGTTTACCAACCGACACAACCACAATGGCTACAGCTGTGAATATCTCTCGCCACCTTCACTGCCCCGTCTGCAAGAACCTGCTGACAGATCCGGTCTCCACCACCTGTGGACACACCTTCTGCAAGGGCTGTCTGGACAAGTACATCAACATTTGTGAGCAGCAATGCCCTCTCTGCCAGGAGCCTGTGGCCACCAAACCCTGCATCAACGAAGCCATCGAAGCCCTGCTGCGAGAGTTTCTCCAGACTAAGTTACCCAACATGGACCTCTTCTGTGGAGAAAGAGATGCGATTCCGTGCGACGTCTGTGACGAACACACGTTTAAAGCCGTGAAGTCCTGCCTGATCTGTCTGCTCTCCTTCTGCGATGAGCACCTGAAGGCTCACCAGTCTATGGCAAGATTCAAAGGCCATAAGCTGGTGAGTCCTGTGGAGAAGCTGGATCATAGAGCATGCCGTATCCACGGCAGACCTCTGGAGCTCTTCTGCAGAAGTGACGAGCGCTGCATCTGTGCCTTGTGTTTGAAGACAGATGGAGACGTGATACCTGTGGAGGCCGAGAGAGAGAGTAGACAGGTGAGAACATAAACCTGTCGGGAAACAACTCAGATCAATCTTCTCACCTGAGCTGGTGATCGAAATGTTTCCCAAAAAGAGCAAACAATTCAATTACGTGAGAAAAAAGCACCATTGAATCAATGCATTTAAATTTGGCAGATGCTTTTATCCAAATCGTAAAATAATAATAATAATAAATAAAAAGAAAATTTACTTTTTTTATTTTTTGACAAAAACTATAATGCTATTTCCATAATACTATAATAACACTGATTCAAGGTATCAATTCCATCAGTTCACACATTCCCTTTAAACCATGCATGCTCATGCTTACTAAGCTGCAGGAACGCCATTTCCCTTATTTAATTTATGTATATATTTCAGATAAAGAAAATTGACTGGTTTTGGGACGATTTTCATAATCCGAAATATACCAATGTGTGGGACCAGACATTTCATTGTTGAATTCGAGTAAATGGCCAATAACACAATTTTCTGTAATCTTCTGTAACTCTCTGGTTCAAGTTTTTTTTTTTTTTTTTTTTTATGCAATTTCTGCCTGGTTAATTTCTGACACTGAGCTTTTATATGAATTGACTGATTTTGTATGAATTGAAAGTACTCAGAAAGCTCGGTGTGTGTCTGTGTGTGTTTGTACAGGCCGTGCAGCAAAACACTATTAAAGTGATGGAAAGGATGATCGATCAGCGGGAACACAAACTTGAGGATCTTAAGGAATCAGCTGCAAAATCCCAGGTACGTACAGTACAAAATGTGCAAATATGTATTACAATCATAACAATCTTCAACCAAGGTTCACTGACGTTCTAAATCAAATAAGGTCAAGCGTCCTCAGTGTTGCATAATGCATAATTTTCCACATATTATTTCACATATTATTTTGAACCAGGAGGCCGTTCTGTGTTTTCAGTTGGGTTTCTTCCACAATCCAAAGACATGCACAGGTGAAATGGAGGCACTAAATTAGACAAGCAGATTGGAATATGGATGAATATGAAGCGATAACAAAAATCTAGTTTTCCACAAAATACAAGGAAAAGATAAAGATCTGATTTACAATGCAAACCCTGCCTCATTCAGCAAACCACACTAGATAAAGACAAGAGGCAAACACAGCATGACACATGACACACTTATATAATCATAGTAGGGTAGGGAACAAAGTACGTTTTAGTCTTTGAGAGATCTATACATCAGCAGGTGCTTGCGAAGAAGAATGTGCAACGATCATGCAAAGACGTCTCACATAAACAGACCTTTGAGTTTGGGCTGGCCAAATATGTTTTACAATAATATACTATTTTAGTCTTTCTACTTCAAAATGTCACGTTTAATTAAATGTGTTACTTGCTATTTCTTTGTAATTGATTTTGAAATTCACTGTTTGCATTTTATTTTACATTTTAAATGTATCACTTATATCAGTTAAATGATTAACGATTAACTGTGTGTGTGTATTTATAAGGCAATATTTCTGATTTTCATTTAAGTTACTTGCTGTTTCTTTTTAATAGATTTTGAAATGTACTCGTAATTTTGGAGTAATTAGTACTAGTGATTATTGCAGTAGCTATTTATACATTTATAAATACAGTTTTCATTGTAATTTTAAAGTGTTTGATTTTATTTTTAATTTAATTAATATTATTATTTTTTTTATTTTCACTTTTAGGCATTTTAGCATTTAAATTGATTATATATTAAATTGTGATTATTATTATATTGTTTCATATTATATTTTATTTTGGCTTGATCTAATTTATCAAAAATAATTTTTGCTTTAGATTTAATAACAACACTGACCCAGACTCAAATAAATGATGTAAAGCAAGCCAATCCGATTAGAGTTTGCCAGATCAAAAATATGCATTTGATTTTTGTTCAACATGCGTCCACTCCTCACAGGCTCTGCTGGAGAAGGAGCAGCAGGAGATACAGGAGGTGTTTGCTGCACTGACGGAGGTGCTGAGGAAAACAGAGGAGGTGCTGCTCGCTCCTCTGGAGGAAGGGAGGAGATGTTTGGAGAAAGAGAGGGACGATAAAACACAGCAAATACAAAAAGACATCCTCAAGTACAAGGAGGCCATCGAGTCTTTGAATCGCACTAAGAATGAGGAAGACGACGTCCTCTTCATCCAGGTTAGTCAAACTTGACTAACATTTTAAGAAGTAAAAATGATAATATATTTACAAAATATTTAGTGTGTGTTTTGCCCTTTCTCAGTCCTATCCGACCGTGCCAGCTGAGATCACAGATGACTGGACGCTCTCCATTGACACCGAGTTAAACTTTGGCAAAATGAGAAATGCAAAGGCAGTGTTAATGAATGAGATTGAGACACATCTGGAGAAACTCTGCACTCTTGGTGAGTGATTATATCTGAGAGGTGTGATGCAATTGCTCATAAATAGCATTTGGATAGCCTTATTTGAACTCATACTACACTGTTTGTCTGCCCTTATGAAAAAAAAAGTAGGCTACACGTCAGCATACTTTTAGAGAGAGTATAATAAACTTTAAAAGAACATACTTACTGTAAGTGTGAACTTCATTTTATGTTTTCATACACTTAAATGCATGTTAAATGCAACTAAATTAAAATGTATTGCAGTTTAAATTTATATTAAATGTGATTTTGTTGAACTGTGTTGAAACAGTGTTTTTGTCTCTTTTTTAAATACATTGTCTTTCGAATGAGACGTTAAACCGAGGACCTGACTCTCTGTGGTCACTAAAAATCCCATGGCACTTCTCGTAAAGAGTAGGGGTGTAACCCCGGTGTCCTGGCCAAATTCCCTCCTCTGGCCCTTGTCTACCACGGCCTCCTAATAATCCTAATAATTTTGAAAATTCAAAATGTATTTTAAAGTAAAACTTTAATGTGACATTATTACAAAGGTCACTTTTTAAAAAGTGTAGGCCTACTTGAATGTTAAGAAACATAGTCATGAAAGTGTCTCTCTTTAAGTCACTTAAGTAGCCTTTTATTCTATTTATATTATATTATCTGCAAGTACAGTTTTAAAATATACTTTTGAGGTTTAAAGGTCACATTCAAAACAATTAAGTGCACTTAATTAGGTGCACGGGCATGAATAACACCTCAGACCTTGTTGTTTTGAAGGTGAAAGGTGGATATGATGGTATCTGTTGTATAACTTAATGTAGGCTTCTTTACAGTGACATTGAAGTATCATTGTTTATGAATATTGTTATTGAAGGTGTATGTCAAATATATTTATTATGGTCCAGACAGTCTCACACTTGTAAATTTGATTTGTAAATTTGTTCACTGTTATCTTTTATTTTTACAGAAATTAGAAGGATTCACAGCTTCTCAGGTATGTGTAGGAACAATTTCTGATCTAGTTCTTCACATTTCATGTTAACGAATCTCTCAATCATGCAGTAACTGAGAAACTGGTCTTTGCACAGTAAACGTGACTCTGGATGCAGAAACGGCGCATCCGCACTTAGAAGTGTCTGAAGACGGTAAAGAGGTGCGCGACATCGGAGAGCGTAACATCATCCCGGGCGGCCCAGAACAGTTCGACCTGGTCGGAGGAGTCCTGGGAGAACCTCGTATCTCTTCGGGAAGAGCCTTCTGGGTCGTGGAGGTGGGGAATAAGGTGGGCTGGGAGCTGGGGGTGGTGAGAGACGGAGCGAACCGGAAGGGAAAAGTGTCCTACAAACCCAGCGAGGGTTACTGGGCCATCGTGCTTTTCAGTCAAAACATATACGGAGCTTTTGAAGACCCTCCAGTCCAGCTTCAGCTCCCCTCCAAACCCCAGAAGGTGGGAGTGTTTGTGGACTGCGAGGAGGCTCTGGTCTCCTTCTATGATATGGAGGCTCTGTCACATATTTACACGTTCACTCAGTGCAGCTTTAACGGAGCCATCCGTCCGTACTTCAATCCTCATCCCAACAAAGATGGAACCAACTCAAGCCCGTTGGTCATTTGTCCTGTCAATCAAACCGACGTCTCTGTGTGAAAGTAAGGGCTAGTTTTATGAGTCTGAAACTATAAGTTATGAGAATATTAATATTCGGTGAGATTGACATGATTCCCTTTTGTTTGTGTCTTTGTTTTCTTCTTTAGTGTCATATTCTCTGTTGTACTTTGAGTGGATTAAAAGCAAACAAATTTTGAGGTGAAAATTATACATTGTACATATAGGGATATTTATATAGCATTTGGAAATCATATATATTTTAATAATATTTTAATGAGCAGGGTGCTGTCCTTCTAAATGTAATTTCTCCAAATTTCTACTAAAAGTATTTTTTTAAGTCTTTCTTCAAAGTCATTCTTTATAATAATAATATGTTTCTATTTTATTAAACATGTTCTATCTATCTATCTATCTATCTATATCTATCTATCTATCTATCTATCTATCTATCTATCTATCTATCTATCTATCTATCTATCTATCATCAATGTGAATATTGATATGAAGGTTAACAGACTACATGCAACTATGAAACGGCAATAAAACTATTAAATTAGGCAATTGTATATGCATGTGAAATTCAGCACTTATTTATTAAAATACAGGGGAAAACAGGCTGTGTTTAACTGATAAGACACTGAAAAAAACAGTAACATTGTGAACATTGTATTACAATTTAAAATCTTTAATCTATTGTAATACTTTAAAATGTAATAATGCATTACTTCTCATCTTTGATGATTAGCAATAATTGTAGGTATAAGAGGAAGAGCTTGTCTGTCCACACACTCGTGAACAACTCTCGTCTCATCTTTCACATTGCTTGTATTGTTGTCCATGTAAATCATGGTCTGAGAGCAGGACAGACGAGTGAATAACACATGCAAATCCACAGGGAAGTGTTGCTTGTTCCAGAGACTGGAGAAGAGTGCTGAGCGTTCTCAGAAAAAATAATTACTCTTATTTCTAACTGCTTGCATTAGTCACTTTCTGAAATGCAGGCTTGAGTTTAATATCTGAATGGGGGGGGGGGGGTCTGTCAGGTTTGATAAAACTCTGAGAGAGAAAAAAAAAACTGACAATTGTTCATAAGATAAAAGCATTTGAAATGTCAGCATATGGGTGTTTCTAAAGACTTCAAGACACAAACTACTCTGAGAAACGACGAGTCAGCCAGTCCTTGACACTCCTCACAGTTATTTTGTGGCAGCCGCAGGAGTGAAATTATGGATTCTGGGTAGAACTGGTCAGGTCAGGTGAGATTTTACATCATGATTATAACATCACATTCACTTTGTCAGTGCAGTTGAAAGTTCACAGAACATTGTGTTTTGTTGGTCCTGGAACAACAGTGTTATCAAAGAAACATAATTTGAACCCTGTCCGTCACCCTAACCATATTGATAAACAGAATTAATAAATATAACACTATAAACTGTTAAAATGCTGTAAATCATGCCATTGTCATTTGAAACACCATAAATGCAAATGATCAGAATGGCTTTTAGCATTATTTTCAAAGCCAGTAAACTGAAACTTCAATCTATGATGAACGAAGACTGTTGATCGCTTCTGCCGAACAAAAAACTCATTAATTCAAATTCTTTGAGAAGTAACTTGATAATATATCCACTTCTGGTAGCAAAAATATTAATCTGCTTTTGTAATAAAATCATTGAGTACTTTTTTTAATCACAGACAGCTTTCATTTGCACTTCAACTGTATTGTGTTGAGCTGTTAACCCTGCTGTAGTGATAAAACATGCCTAAATATGTCCCCAGTGATGATTACTCACATTTACAGTGATAAATACAGGTACTGGCAGCATGTTGTGTTGCTAAACATTCATTACAAGCAAATTACCTGAAAGTATAAGCCTGATGCATAGATTCACTTTTATCAGTGCAACAGGTCATGTGCATTTTCATTTCCATTCACACTGTATTCCACGTAGTGAATGCAAAATAATTACTGCTTGTGTTCAAGGATAACGGTCAAGTTTTTCTGAAACATTGTGTTTTTAGTAGGGCTGTCAATCGATTATTATTTTTAATCGTGATTAATCACATGATTGTCACGAGTTAACTCGTGATTAATCGCGCATTTTTATTTGTTCTAAATGTACCTTAAATTAATACTTTTCAAATTTGTAATACTCTAATCAACATGGGCATGGACAGATATGGATGCTTTTTTGCAAATGTATGTGTATTATTATTGAAACCATAGTCAACATAAAGCATGAAGAGTAGACATGTTTCAAAGGTCATAGATGTTTTTCAAAGAACTTGTTCATGTCTATTAGACACACGAAAAAAGAAATACCAGGTTCCTATTACTTCTCTTTCTTTGCACTGAGCAATTTACAGACACAAACCTGTTTACATTTTTGCACACAGTGCAGCTCTTCTTCTGAAAATGCAAAATGTACATTTATTATTTTTTATTACATTTGTTTGTCTCACTGTGCCCACATACTGTATTTTGATGAAGTTAAATTCTCAATAAAACTGTTTTCATTGGTATATTTTACTGTTTCTGTTGTCAGACAACGGGATGAATATGAAATAGAGACTGAAACGCGACCCATTAAGACATAACCAGCTCTCCCTTCCGAGATGTTAATCTGCACAAAGATAAAGACAATAGCTGTGCTGTGATTTCGGCTATACTTGCATGTAAAATTAGAGAAGCAACATAATATCGGTGTTTAACTAAATTAAAGCGCTGCTCCTATCTGCCGCACGCTGAAGAGAAACTGTGAGGCAGAGAGAAAGAGAGAGAGGTGTGTGCGCGCTGAAAAGAACAGACGCACAGAGAGAGAGAGGTTTAACAAGCACTTTATTACTCTATGAAACTTACATCACTTTTCAATAAATAAAAAGTACAATTTACAACCTTAAAAGTTCACTACAAGTTGATCATCATGAATTATACAAAGAACCTCATTAACACCCCATACATCACAAAAAATACAACATTATTTATAAGCCTATAATAGGCAAACTCAATTTTCAGTCTTCCTTTTACCAAACATTGAAACATCATTTCAGGGTCCACTGTAGCAAGCTGTAAACCTTTATTCTTTCTTGTTTTCCAAATTGCCAGTTTAGCTGTTCCTATTAAATAATTTAGTAAACACATTTTCCTCCTCACTAAAAAAATATATTTAATTCCCCCAATAAACACTTTATCAGAAAATTCTTCATTAAAATTACTAAACAAAGCCTTAAGCAAATTAAAAAGACCTTGCAATCTACTACACCTCAAAATCAAATGCTCTATATCTTCTTGCTCCCCACAAAATCTACATTCCCCTTCTACTGCTGGATTCAGGTGTGCCACATGTCCGTCTGTAGCTATGGCCCCATGAATAATCCTCCACTGCAGGTCAGCAGTTCGCTTCTCTACAGGGGGTTTGTACAGGGTCCTCCACCTGTCCCTAACGAGAAAGTCTAGTCTCAGCAGTCCTGGCCATCTAGAGGTTCTTTGTCTCTTTAACAATTCTCGATGTATGACTTTAACTGAAGTATAATATATAGCCTTCTTTGATGCATCTTTAAAAAGGTGTAACTGAGGAGTCTTAAAAGATAAAATTGAGTCCAAATCTTCACCTTCATCTTCCTCATTTATGACAGGTGAAAACTCTTATTTCAGGAAAACTTTGCACATTTCTCATGTCCTGTGTTGAGCTCAGTCCAATCCAGTTCCTGCAGCTTCTAGGTAATGCATTACAGATTTCTTCCTTCAATTTTGAGACAAGGCGTACAGACTTCAAACCTGTCATTTCTTGAAGTCCCTCTCATCTAGAAGATGTCCAAGCTTCATAACACCATTCCTCAGCAAGCATGTCCTCACACTTACAGAAGACAACAGCCTTGTCTGAATCATTGGATTAAAAAAAACAGGGGTTCCTCTGGAGTCCAGTATCCTTGATCATCCACATCTCGTTCCACTCTAAAAACTGTTCTCCATGTCAGTAGCATAAACCTATAAAAAAGTGGAAGCTCTGACAGGCTTATCTCTTTCAACATCATTAAAAAATGTATATCAAGACCAAGTCCACCTGCCTGCTTAAAAAAAAACACTTGCTTTTTTGGCCCATGCCACATCTTTGTTATAAAGGAGTCTCTGTACAGCTTGTATCCCAAATGCCCGGATCCAACTCCTCACGTCCATCAAGCCTTGACCACCCTCTTGAACTGGTAAATAGAGTGCTGCTGCACGGATCCAATGCTGTCCACTCCAAAAGAAATTAACAAATATCCTTTGTATATTAGAAATAATTCTTCAGGTGGCTCCAAAACAATAGTCCTATGCCACAACATTGATGCAGCCAGGTTGTTAATAACCAGAACTCTCCCTCTATAGGATAATTGTGGTAATAGCCAGTTCCATTTTGACAATTTAGCAGACACCTTCTCCAGCAGACCCTCACAATTTTTCTTTTGAAAATTGCCATTCCCCAAAAAACGCCTAATGCTTTCAAACCATCCTGTCTCCAATGTAACCCACCCAGAAGTTTAGGAAACCCAGTTTCTTCCCACCTACCAATAATAAATCCTTCACTTTTAGCCCAGTTAACTCTTGAAGAGGAGGCTTTTTCATATATTTCAATAGTTTGAGTTAAATCTCTAATATCATCCTGACTTGTAATAAAAACAGTAATATCATCAGCGTATGCTGACAAAAATAATTTAAAATGATAATTTAAACTAGGAATTACAATTCCTTTAAGAACCCTCCTCAATCTACACAACAATGGCTCAATCATCAAACTATATAACTGTCCAGAAAGCGGACAACCTTGCCTTATCCCTCTCGTGACAGGTATTGGTGCACTTAATCCACCACCTGCTTTGACCATAACAAAAACATTACTATACAATAACCGAATATAAGATAAAAAATCATCACCAAACCCAAAATTCTTCAAAACATTAAAAAGATACTCATGATCAACTCTGTTGAATGCTTTTTCCTGATCCAATGACAGAATTCCAATATTGACATGATTAGACTGATTAAAACCAATTACATCCCGCAATAAAAAAACATTGTCCATTATAGACAACATACAGCAGATGGTCACAACGGACCCCCTCAGCATACAGCCGGTGAGTCCTGTGAATCTAGTGAATCTCAACAGTTTATACCAAGTGTAGAGGAACAATCCAAAACTGATCGACAGACTAATCGATGGCACAAACAGGGAGCGAGACCCAAAGGCTCTCGAGACATCAGATTGTCACGAGTATCTCGTATTGCTGCTGTAGCATCCTCTACCCCAGATACGGCTATGACAAGACTTGTACAACCCCCTATACATCTTGAAAACAGACTTGAAGCATTGATGAATGTGGATGAGGAATCCCAATATGTGACAAAACTTGGATCGAATCAGCCAGCAGCTAACATTGCTACTAACCGGCGCTCAATGTCGAGCAGACAGCGGCATTCAGCTCAGAGCGCAGCCGAGCCCAGGACTCTGATAGTGGGTGACTCTATTATTAGAAACATCAGTAGCAGGACTACAACTAACTGCTGCTTTACTCAAGCAACCGTCTCTGATGTGAACAAGGAACTTCAGAACATTGTGATGAAGCACAAGACTGCAAATCGAGTCATCATCCATGTGGGGAAGAATGATATTAGGAAAGGGCAGTCAGAACTGCTTAAGCAAGATTTCAGTGAACTCTTTGAAACACTTCAAAGACTTGAAGTTCAGTCGTTCATCAGTGGACCACTCCCAGGAAGGGGAACTAACATGTTTTCACGGTTGCTTGGGCTGAATACATGGCTACAAAGAACTTGCAGTACAAAAGGAGTCAACTTCATCGACAACTTCAATATTTTCTGGGGCCACAGACAACTGTTTAAACTGGATGGCCTCCACCCAAACAAACTTGGTACAAGAGTGCTAAAGGACAATTTCTTTTTCTCCCTCCATCATCCTTCAGTGGTGTGTGCCAATCCACTCACACACTCACCTGAACAGAATATGAGTGACCACAGGACTTCATATCAGCTTCCGAGTCATCATGTGGTTGAAGAATCCCACAAGGACACTGATAACGCCGCGCAGCCAAAACAAGCACTGCTCATGGACATCCCGGCTGAGCCCCGCCCAACAGAGCTCATCACATGCAGACTGTGACGTATTACAACAGCTCCAAGACTCAACACCCAAGGACGACTTTCTGGAAAACAGCCTGGGAAGCCAGGACAACACATCACAGTCACCGGACACACCAGAGCTCCGCTTAGCAGACACACTATCCCTCTCTCCAGCATCTCCACTTCTAAGCTTTTCACAGAAAATGGAGGAACTGGTGTATGCTGGGACCAAACTCTCTGCAAGCCCCCAGATATCAACAAAAAAACGGCGGGCCCCCCAACCACTAAAGACTGCAGGCCCAGCTCTCCCTCCTCCTGTGAGAGCTCTTCGACCGCTGCCTCAACGCCAGGGCCCAAACCCTCCTCCATCGGCTGTAGGTGAACCAAAAACGACTGATAACAGCTCTCAGTGATATGTGTCGGGTCCCTGCTTTATTAACAGCAACATTCACAAATGTTTACAAAACAAGCGGGAACCCAGTATGCCTGTAGCCTTCTCTATTTCTGTTTTATCATGTGATAGAAAGTCTAAGGCCTTCTCAAGCCGTACGGCTGACCCATCTAATCTGCGGCCTGTAATGCATCAATCTAAGATTGCTGTAGAGACAAAATGTAATTCCATCAAGTTAGCATTTTTAAATATTCGCTCACTAAAAAAATAAATCATTTGTGATCAATGATTTAATAACCACAAACAACCTGGATTTTATGTTTCTAATTGAAACATGGCTAGAAGACAACTGCAGTGCAACAGTCCTCACTGAAACAGCCCCTCCTAACTTTAATTTTATAAGTGTCTGCAGGACTGTTAGGAGAGGTGGAGGTGTAGCTGCTCTATTTAAAGATGTTTATCAATGCAAGCAAGTGTCATTTGGTCAGTACTTGTCTTTTGAATATCTAGGTATTGTGCTGAAAGGTGCCCCACGCATTCTGTTTATCATCATTTACAGGCCTCCAAAATACTCTCCAGCCGTTGTTGAAGAGTTCACAGAACTGTTATCAATGATTTCCTCAGAGTTTGACTGTTTTGCCATTGCAGGGGATTTTAATATTCATATAGATAATGCTGAAATCAAAACTACAAAAGAGATTATAACTGTTTTAAACACTTTTGACCTGATTCAGCATGTGCATGGACCAACACACAATCGTGGACACACTCTAGATTTACTCATCAGTAGAGGTCTAAACATTTCATCCATTGTTATTAAGGATGTAGCACTGTCTGATCACTTCTGTATTTTCTTTGATATACTGATCTCTGTCACCACTCAATCTAGATCTGTCTCTGTCAGAAAGAGATGCATTAATGAGAACACTAGGTTGCTATTTATGGAGGCTATATCTTCAACACCACGCATTTCTGCAGACTCTGTTGATCTTCACCTGGATTCATTTAACTCAAAAGTTAAGAATGTTATTGATGATATAGCTCAGATAAAGGTCAGCAAGAAGACAGGCAGACAAAAATCAGTTTGGAGAAAATCAACAGCAGTTCAGAATATGAAAAGGCAATGCAGAAAAGCTGAGCGGATGTGGCGGAAGACGAAACTTGAAATTCACTATAGCATCTATAAAGACAGCCTTCATGCTTTCAATGTGGAACTAGCCACAGCTAGACAGACCTTCTTCTCAAACCTTATAAACAGTAACTTAAACAACACTCGTACTCTTTTTGCTACTGTTGAGAGACTGACAAACCCCCCAAGTCAGATTCCTAGTGAAATGCTCTCCGACAGCAAATGCAATGAGTTTGCTTCCTTCTTTTCAGAGAAGATCAGTAATATCAGAAAGGAGATTGGCACATCTTCCTGTAATACAGAGGTCACACAGATTCGACCGCAATCTCAAAAAGAAGTGACTATGTCTGTTTTTGAAACAATTGATAGCAAAATTTTGGAAGAAATAGTACAGCATCTTAAATCGTCAACCTGCTATCTCGACACACTTCCTACATCTTTTTTCAAAAGTGTGCTTAACAGTTTGGAAGTAGATCTCTTGGAAGTGGTGAACACCTCACTTCTTTCTGAAACTTTTCCAAACTCCCTGAAAACTGTAGTTGTTAAGCCCCTTCTGAAAAAAGCGCAATCTTGATAGCACCATGTTGAGCAACTATAGACCAATATCAAATCTTCCTTTCATATGTAAGATTATTGAAAAGATAGTTTTTAATAAGCTGAACAACTACTTAAACTCAAATGAATACCTGGATAATTTTCAATCTGGTTTCCGTGTGCATCACAGCACAGAGACAGCACTCATTAAGATAATAAATGATATTCGCTTTAATTCTGATTCTGGCAAAATATCAGTGCTGGTACTGCTAGATCTTAGTGCTGCGTTTGACACTGTCGATCATAACATACTTCTAGAGAGACTGGAAAACTGGGTCGGGCTTTCTGGGTTGGCACTCAAATGGTTCAGGTCATACTTAGAAGGGAGAGGTTATTATGTGAGTATAGGAGAGCATAAGTCTAAGTGGACGTCCATGACATGCGGAGTCCCACAAGGCTCAATTCTTGCACCGCTCTTGTTTAGCCTGTATATGCTCCCACTAAGTCAGATAATGAGGAAAAACCAAATTGCCTATCACAGCTATGCTGATGATACCCAGATCTACCTGGCCTTATCTCCAAATGACTATAGCCCCATTGACTCCCTCTGCCAATGCATTGATAAAATTAACAGTTGGATGTGCCAAAACTTTCTTCAGCTAAACAAGGAGAAAACTGAAGTCATTGCATTTGGAAACAAAGATGAAGTTCTCAAGGTGAATGCATACCTTGACTCTAGGGGTCAAACAACTAAAAATCAAGTCAGAAATCTTGGGGTGATTCTGGAGACAGACCTTAGTTTTAGTAGTCATGTCAAAGCAGTAACTAAATCAGCATACTATCATCTCAAAAACATTGCAAGAATTAGATGTTTTGTTTCCAGTCACGACTTGGAGATACTTGTTCATGCCTTTATCACCAGCAGGGTGGATTATTGTAATGGTCTCCTCACCGGCCTTCCAAAGAAGACCATTAGACAGCTGCAGCTCATCCAGAACGCTGCTGCCAGGATTCTGACTAGAACCAGAAAATCTGAGCATATCACACCAGTCATCAGGTCTTTACACTGGCTTCCAGTTACATTTAGGATTGATTTTAAAGTACTTTTACTCGTTTATAAGCCACTCAATGGCCTAGGACCTAAATACATTGCAGATATGCTCACTGAATATAAACCTAACAGACCACTCAGATCATTAGGATCGAGTCAGTTAGAAATACCAAGGGTTCACACAAAACAAGGGGAGTCCGCTTTTAGCTATTATGCCGCCCGCAGTTGGAACCAGCTTCCAGAAGAGATCAGATGTGCTAAAACATTAGGCACATTTAAATCCAGACTGAAAACTCATCTGTTTAGCTGTGCATTTGTTGAATGAACACTGTGCTACGTCTGAACTGACTGCACTGTATTTTATGTATAATCATATTCTATTTAACTGTTTTAAATTTCATTTTAAATCAATTTCTATAACTTTTTAAAATTCCTTGTTTTTATTATTTTTAATTCCTTGTTTTTATTGCTGTGAATGACTATTTCACTTTCTTTTATGTAAAGCACTTTGAATTACCACTGTGTATGAAATGTGCTATATAAATAAACTTGCCTTGCCTTGCCATAGTTGATGTATGAAAAGCATAATTCTGACAAAATAGTCTTATATTTCCTTTACCCACATCCCACCATTGACACAAATTTTCAAATGATGACTTCTTCAACTTCCAATTATTCCAAAAAACTTTAAAATTTTCACAAAAACAACTGTCATGTAATAATTTAACATTCAAATGCCAATAGTAATTAGCTTTTAATGTTTTCTTTACATTCAAAACCAAGATAACCATATGGTGGTCTGAAAAACCATTTGGAGAGATACAAATATCCATTACTTTGTTGTTCCACACCTTCTTCAAATAAAATCTATCCAACCTTGCACCGCAAACCCTATCATCATATACTTTCAACCATGTATACTGTCTAATTCCTATATTTCTTGTTCTCCAAACATCTGTTAATTGAAACTCATGCATCATTTTTAACAATGTAACACTTGATTGACTATAAGGCTCCTCCCCATTCCTGTCAACTGTAAAATATGTTGTGCAATTCCAGTCTCCCCCAATTACAAGACACACACCATCATCATACTTCTTAATAATATTTCTTAAAATCATAAAACAATTCTGCCTCTCAGGGCCACTTTTGGGGGCATAAACATTAACAAACACAAACATAATTCCCTCATATTCAACTTAATAATAATCTTCCTTCAACAACTTCTTCAACATTTAAAATATCAACATTCATGTTTGTAGAAAATAAAGTAGCTACCCCAGCACTATTATGTGTTCCATGGCTCAAAGCAAATTTGCCCTCCCACCACATACCCCATTCAATTTCATTATCCTTATTTGTATGTGTTTCTTGTAAAAACGAAACATTGATATTTTTAATACTTAAAAATTCTGAAATCAATGCTAATTTATCCCTATCTCTTCCCCCATTAATATTTAGAGAACCCACCCTCAAAGCATCCATATGAAAAAATAGGCATAGAGTGGAAAAAAGATAGCAAAAAAAGATAGCAAAGAGCAAAAGACACCATGTGAGATTTAGTCATTTTGATGTTTCTGAAAAACAAATTTTTCTTTTCGTAATTTTGTTACCATCTTCTTCAGATGAAATCTCTTTTTCTTATCCAAAGCCTCATAGCTTACTGTTCTTTGAAACAACAACACTGAACTGACAAATTTCTCCGTATCAGGAAAAAAATCTCTCACATCAACAGTCTTGCCAAATGTGGTATCCAGAAAGTCATTTATTTCTTGTAAAGTATACACCTCTCCAGCTATCTGTGACCCCATATCAGAAATCTCAGAAAGCGTATCATCATCCATTGCATCGCAATTTTCTTCACCCTTTAGAATGTCAACGTTAGCACTTACTGCCTCACCATACACCTGGTCACTCATATTATCATTCGGAACACCATTTTCATTTAATTCCATTCCAGCAACAACTTCCTCATCATGACCATTATCAGTAACACTTTCAGACTGTTTAACAATTTGAACATCAGGCTTCTCCACAACCGGAGGCAACGCGTCCTCTGCTCCATTCACTGCTGCAGTACTAGGCCCGGCGGTCTCCCCGCTGATCCCAGCTTTATGTGGGCATGTTAACCATTTGTGACCAACATCCCCACATTCATAACACTTCAAACTCCCAGTATTAGCATAAATCATGTAAGCCTTTCCTTCAAACAACACTCTAAAAGACACATCAAGATCCGGTTCGTTCAAAAACATGAATACCTGTCTTCTAAAGGACATTACATGTCTTAACGCTTCATTTTTACAACCGAGCAAAAGCACTTTAATCGCGCTAGCAAACTTTCCGTAGCGCGAGAGTCCTCTTTCTATTTCATCATTCGAAATAAACGGGGGCACATTAGATATAGTTACCTTAATGGTCGGTGCAGCAAGTGGTGAAACAACAACAAATTCTTCACTTACCACAATTCCGTTGCTTATCAAACGACTCACTTGAACCTCCTCCTTCACAAAAACCACCACAGCCTTGTTCATACGCGAAGCTGACAAAATATTCTCATATCCAATCTCTTCTCCAACAGCCATCAGCACATCTTCCACAGTCGCACCATTCACTGGAACACACCTGACGCCATGACGAAGGGAAACAGGTGGCGTCACCCCCGCCGAGGAGGACGCCATCCTATTCCCACTCAAACTCCACTACCAGTTCACACAAAAAAACTCCAAAAACAAACAAACAATTATAATAATAAATTCAAAATATTTATATTATTACTGAGAAAGGAAATTAAGTATAGTATAAGGCAGAAAAACCCAAACAATCACCCTCTCCACGTGAAAGCTCTCAGACGCCCTCAGAGAGAGAGAGAGGGAGAGAGAGAGAGAGAGAGAAAGAGAGAGAGGGGTGTGCGCGCTGAACAGAGCAGACGCACACAGAGAGAGAGAGAGAGAGAGAGAGAGAGAGAGAGAGAGAGAGAGAGAGGGTTGTGCGCGCTGAACAAAGCAGATGCACAGAGAGAGAGAGAGAGAGAGAGAGGTGTGTGTGCGCTGAACAGAGCAGACGCACAGAGAGAGAGAGCGAGAGAGAGAGAGAGGTGTGTGCGCGCTGAACAGAGCAGACGCACAGAGAGAGAGAGAGAGAGAGAGAGAGAGAGAGGTGTGTGTGTGCGCTGAACAGAGCAGACGCACAGAGAGAGAGAGAGAGAGAGAGGTGTGTGCGCACTGAACAGAGCAGATGCACAGAGAGAGAGAGAGAGAGAGAGAGAGGCCCACCATCCAGACCTGGACACCGACTGCCTATATGACCACGTCCACCTTTATAAGAACCTGGTACATATTTTTGAAAAGAGACTCAAAGATGTCACTCTAAACAGGACAACCAGACAAGCAGAACCAACCCTAACCCAACCAACCCAACGAGACACCCCTCAGGAAACTACATCCCAGCCAACACCTCATCTAGAGCCCCGACCGGAGCACTGCCCAGAGCTTCAGCGCCCAGAGCTTCACCTCACAGGAGTCCACACAGAGCTTCAGCACCCAGAGCGGATCCGTACGGACAGAGACTGTTCTATAACAGCCCCAGCGCTCCAGCGGCTGAAGCCCGTCCACAGCAGCGCCCGGCCCAGCCAGACAGACCGAGCTACGCCCAAGCTGTCAGCGGAGGAGCGAGCCGAGCTAACACTGAGCTCCACGACATCCAACACATGCTGAGTATCATCTGCTCTCACTTGCTCACACACAGTGGACATTGGTAAAAAAATAAAAAAATAAAAAATGTTTGTATACATATATATATATATATATATATATATATATATATATATATATATATATATATATATATATATATATCCATTTACCAAGCCACATTGTTAGTGTAAGTGTACATGTAATTTAAAATGGATTTGTTGATGTTTTTGAGTTCCTACCATAACATTACTTCCATCATTCATTATTTTCTTTTACTCTATTGTATGTTTTGTATCTTCTCTTTTCTCAAAATGGCAAACAAATCATACCGAATATTTTAAACAGTTGTGATGAAATCACTTAGTTTTTCCACATGGAATATTCAAGGTCTAAACTCCTCAGTCTTTGGCCTAAAAAGTAAGACATTCTGACTTTATGAAAGATCTTGAAGACATAGATGTCATCATCTTACAGGAAACCTGGTGTAGAGGAGATGTGTTCACTGGCTGTCCCTCGGGATACAGAGAGATTATATTACCATCAGTCAAACTCACATCAGTCACACAGGGGAGAGACTCGGGAGGGATGATCATATGGATTAAATCTGAACTGGCCATAGAATTAGTTAAAAGAGATCAATACCACCTGTGGCTGAAAATACAAAAAGGAATAATATCAGCATCTCAGCCTGTTTTCCTATGTGCCATATATATACCCCCCCTCGAGTCTCCGTATTTCCAAGAGGAAACCTTCCAAAACATTGAACAAGAAATCAGCCATTTCCAGGCCCAGGGAAATGTGCTGCTTATGGGCGATTTAAACGCTAGAACCGGAGAAGAATTAGATTTCTTAGAATCACACGGTACCAGATTCATCACTGGCAATAACGACTTGTACCCTTCTTACCCCGCCAGAGAAAACTGTGATCAGACAGTGAACGCTCACGGACGGCAGCTGCTGCAGCTCTGCCAAGGACTGGCTCTGTACATCGTCAATGGAAGACTGCGAGGAGACTCACTCGGTCGCTTCACCTACAGCTCAGCTCTTGGTAACAGCACTGTAGATTATGCCATCACAGATCTACATCTTTCCTCTTTGAGAGCTTTCACAGTCAAACCCCTGAAACCTTTCTCAGACCACAGCCAAATCACACTCTTTATAAAGCAATCTGAAACATCACCCACACCAATTAGGACACCATATCACATGCACAAAATTATGTCATTCAAATGGACAGAAAACAGCGCCACTAATTACATGAACGCTGTTGAATCTCCAGAAATACAGTCCCTCTTACACTCATTCCAAACACAGGCATACCCTAAAAATCAATTCGGCATCAATCAGGAAGTACAAGATCTAAACAACATACTATACAAAACAGCCCAAAAAAGTAATTTGACCACTGTTAAACCAAAGAAAAAATGTTTAGAGACTGACAAATGGTTTGATTTGGACTGTAAGGCTCTGAGAAAAAACCTCAGAAATTTATCAAATCAAAAACACAGACAACCAGAAAATCCGGACCTCCGCCTTCATTACTGTGAGGCACTAAAACAATATAAAACCACACTCCGGCGGAAAAAAAAGCACAGTTTTTACAAAACCAGTTTGAAGAAATTGAAAAATCTATAAATTCACACAAATTTTGGGATAAATGGAAATTATTATACAAACCAAATCAAGAAATTCTGGCCATCCAAGATGGGGAGACTTGGAAAACTCATTTCCAAGAACTATATAGCCCAACCGAAATTCACAATTCTAATCAAAATGAAATAATTAATAAACTAGACAATTTGGAAAGATCGATTAAAGCGAATCAAAACCCCTTAGATTTCCCCATAACAATGAAAGAATTGGAAGATAAATTACGGGTCCTGGAGCCCAAGAAAGCCTGCGGTGTGGACAGCCTCCTGAACGAGATGCTGAAACACACAGAGCAAAGCTTCAAACTGGCCATGCTAAAACTGTTCAATGATGTTCTGTGTGTCGGGTTCTTCCCTGAGATCTGGAACAAGGGCCTCATCAGCCCCATTCACAAGAACGGAGACAAATTAGACCCCAACAACTACCGAGGCATCTGTGTGAACAGTAACCTGGGGAAGGTTCTCTGCAGCATCTTAAACACCAGACTGTTAGACTTCCTTACGAAGCACAATGCCTTGAGTAAATGCCAAATTGGCTTTCTTCCAAAATGTCGCACATCCGATCACATTTTTACATTACAAACACTAATTGACAAATATGTACATCAGAAACAAAGGAAAATTTTTTGCTTGTTTCGTTGATTTCAAAAAAGCATTCGATTCAATCTGGCACGAAGGATTATACCTAAAACTTATTGACAGTGGAATAGGGGGAAAATTCTATGATTTGATCAAATCAATGTACACAGCCAGCCATTGTGCGGTTAAAATTGGAAACCAAAGAACCGAATTCTTCCCCCAGGGGCGTGGAGTGAGACAGGGCTGCAGTTTAAGCCCCACCCTCTTCAACATTTACATCAATCAATTGGCCAACATATTAGACCACGCTCCCATTCAAGCTCTCACTCTACACGACACAGAGATAAAGTGTCTTCTCTACGCAGATGACCTGGTCCTCCTGTCGCCCACTGAAGAGGGGCTTCAGGACAGCCTGAATCTGCTGGAGGATTACTGTCAGACCTGGGCCCTGACGGTCAACCTCCAAAAAACTAGAGTAATGATGTTCCAGAAACGCTCCAGATCTCAGGGACCAACACACACATTCACACTATCACACAGAACCATTGAAACCACAAAAACATACACTTACCTCGGCCTGAAAATCACCTCAACAGGTAACTTCACTTTGGCTGTGAAAGAACTCAAAGAGAAAGCTCAAAGGGCCTTCTATGCCATAAAAAGATCCATTAAAATTGACATCCCAATCCAAATCTGGCTCAAACTTTTCAAAGCAGTAATTGAACCAATTGCATTATATGGCAGTGAAGTGTGGGGTCCTTCTATAAAATTTGACTTTTTAAATTGGGAAAAACACCCGATCGAAACTCTACATTTAGATTTCTGTAAAAGAATACTCAAAGTCCAGAGAAAAACTCCAAACAACGGATGCAGGGCAGAATTAGGCCAATACCCTCTCCTTCTAAACATTCAAAAAAGAGCCATCAAATTCTGGAAACACCTAAAAACAAGCGACCCCAACACATACCATTACAAAGCCCTGAAACACGAAGAGCTGAGCGTAAGTAAGAGTCCCCTCCTTCAGCTGGTGCTGAGACTGACTGAGCTCACACACACAGAGATCAGCCAGCCTCAGGACACACACACACTCACACACATTCGGCCCACACAGATCATCAACACAGAGAAACACAAGTACGTCACCCATTGGACAAACACCATCAAAAACCAACACAAACTGGAATGTTATTCGGCCCTAAATCGAGAGTACAGCATGGCAAGCTACCTGAGCACCGTGAGTGATGTGAGACTCAGGAAAACACTGACGATGTACAGACTCAGTGAACACAGTCTGGCCGTAGAGACGGGCCGGCGCAGACAGACCTGGCTCTCTCGTGAGGACAGACTCTGCTCCCAGTGCATGCTGGGAGTGATGGAGACGGAGCTGCACTTCCTCACAGAGTGCACTAAATATAAAGACATCAGAGACCACTACTACCCCAAAATTAATAAAATATTCCCCCAATTCAACACCTGTAATCCAACCCAAAAACTCCGTTTCATTCTTGGTGAAGAAGCCAAATGTTGTAATATAGCTGCAAGATTTGTATCATCTTGTGATCTCCTGAGAGACAGCCAGAGATAAACACACACACACACACATTACACACACACACTCACACACTCACACACACACTCGTATCATCTTGTGATCTCCTGAGAGACAGCCAGAGAGAAACACACAAACACACATTACACCTACACACATCTATATCATCTATACAATGTTCACATTTATAAGTTCAGTTGTTACATGATTTCTGTATAATCTTTTATTTATTTTATTAATACTATTGTTCTATTTATTTTTTGCTATATCTAGCCATGTGTTTATATAATATTGCCTTTTCTATTTAGTTTCATTATTACTATTATTTTCTCTAGGCTTTACTAAATGTTCAGATATTCTATATCATTTTCTATGTTGTTTTAATGCTTTGGCAATACAAAATGTATGTTTTTGTCATGCCAATAAAGCTTTCTGAATTGAATTGAATTGAATTGAGAGAGAGAGAGAGAGAGAGAGAGGTGTGTGTGTGTGCGCTGAACAGAGCAGACGCACAGAGAGAGAGAGAGAGAGAGAGAGAGAGAGAGAGAGAGAGAGATGAAGTAAACCACACAAACACAGTAGAAGTCACTGGCCAGAATGAGCCCTCAACTCATAACAACACAAAGAACAAGACCACTCCAGAAACCACAGAGAACATCAGCATCCCCAAAGCACAGGATTACACAACACAGTTATTCAGCTACAACACAGCTTAGCACTGCTTGAAATGGAAATTGTGGAACTGAGTGAGCAAGTCCACGCCCTGACCACTAAAGACACCGAACAACTCAGAGAAGAGCTGGACCAGATAAGTAACCAGCTGAAAATGTCCATCCAAGAACTTAAGGGAGAAATGGACACTCTGCATCAAGACAGGGAAATGCTAAAAAAGACAGCAAAGAACTTCAACAGATTATGGGGAAGGAACTTTCAGAAATGAAAGACTACATGGGGAGGGAGCTCTCAAGCTTCAAAGTTAAGCTACAACAAAGGGACAGACAGATAGAGACCCTATCAACACAGATGAGGTGTCTCTCTAACCCTGCAAATGCCCTAAAAGTCCCCCCACCCTCACCGACACCTACACAACCAAACCCCAGCAGCACATCTCCGGCACCCACCGAACCATCACAGCCCAGCAACAGCCAAATGGAAGCAGAAACACCTGCAACCCCCAGAAACCCAGAACCCCCTAAGAAAAACACTACAGCTACAACCCCAGCTGAGAAACAGCCAGTGAAAACAGAGGCTGACATTGCCATCCTCATGGACTCCAATGGAAAGTTCCTACAAGGAGATAAACTGTTTCCAGGCCGTAAAACAACAAAACTCTGGTGCCCAAAAACAGGAGATGCCATCAGAATACTTTCTGACTCCAGCTTTGGCACACCCTCACACATCATCATCCACACAGGCACTAACGACCAGAGAAGGGAACAGGAGAGAGTTGGGCAGCTGATCTGCAAAGTAGCAAAGAAGGCAACAGAAATCTACCCCAACACCAAGATCACCATATCTACCCTCCTACCCCGCAGAGACATTCACCCAGACACCATCCAGAGAGTCAACGCTGACATCTCCAAAGGATGTGCTCGCCTGCCCAATGTGCACCTGGCTCATCACCCCTCCATCACAATCAGAGACCTGTATGACCATGTACACATAAGGAAGGACAAAATCAATGTGTTTGCAAAAACACTGAAAGACACAGCATGGGGCAGACAAACCACCTATACACCCCTTAAAACAGCACACTTGCCAACCCACAGAACACAAACCCAGACACCCAGCAGAAACACACAGTCTCATCACAGAGAACGACCCCTGCTGGCTGCACAATACGGGTGACCCCCACACCATGCTAAATCCCCCATCAGAACACCCCATGCACCAACGCTAAACCACCACAGACCTACACCAGTCCACCAGCAGAACCCCCAGTCTGCACCAGATGATCATCCAAGACACCCCCGACCACAAAAACATCACTCCAGACAGAGGAGCAACACTAGGATGGGCCCATCACCAGCAGCATCCAGCCTCCCACCCGCTCATGCACCCTCAGCTGATAACACACTGATCTCAGCACCACTCCCACACTCCAGGAGCTACGCTCAGGCCCTGAAAGGACCAGCAAAAACACTGGAGATGAGCGAGATCAGACAGCTGCTGAACTACATCAGTGCCCAGCTGACAGCATGAGGGTCCACACAGCATACAAACATCTGCCTAACAATGAGAAGAAAAAATATATATTTTTATTTTCTTCAATATATTATATTACATTAGAAAAGGATTACCTCTATTTTTGAAAACAAGAACTCTATTCCTTGAACTCTTGAAATGACTCTCTCAATATCAATGTGGAATATTCAAGGCTTGGATTTAACAGCATTTGGGCTAAAGAGTTTAAACACAAAATTCCAGAAGAGCATCAAGGAGATGGACATTATAATTCTACAGGAGACATGGAGCAGGGCAGACGCAATCACCCACTGCCCACCCAACTACAGAGAAATCATCCTACCATCACAAAAACTCAACACAGTCCGACAGGGAAGAGACTCAGGAGGAGTAATAATCTGGTACAAATCAAAATTCCACAACCACATCAACACAGTAAAGCAAGGCAAATACTACACCTGGCTTAAAATCCACAAGGAACTGCTCTCATCCAGAAAAGATACATTCCTGTGTGCTATATACATCCCACCATCAGAGTCCCCCTACTACAGCGAAGACACGTTCTCTACATTAGAGGAAGAGACGAGCCACTTCCAGGACCAGGGAAACGTGCTCATCTGCGGGGACCTGAACGCAAGAACAGGACTACAGCCGGACTTCACCGACACGCAAGGGAGCAAATACATCAACAACAAACTGACTGTTATTAATAACACATTCTCCCATATCCACAGAAATAACCATGATCATACAGTAAACAAGAATGGGAAAGACCTCCTGCAGCTCTGTCGAAGCCTGGGTCTGTATATCATCAACGGTAGGTTACGAGGGGACACTTTAGGGAGATTCACATTTTGCTCACCTCTTGGGAATAGCACAGTTGATTATATGATAACAGACATAGATCCTTCATCTCTCAGATCATTCACTGTTAGAGAACTGACCCCTCTGTCTGATCACAGTCAAATCACTGCGTATCTCAAAAAGGCTGAAAATAACATTAACACAAAGCCCAGTAAGCTGTACAACATCAGAAACCCATACAGATGGGCTGAAAACAGTGCTGAAGAATATCAGAAAGCACTTAGCAGCCAAAAAATACAAGCGCTGATAGATAACTTCCTAAATAACACCTATACTCACACTAATGAAGGGGTCAATCTGGCTGTCAAAGATATGAATTACATATTTGAAAAATCAGCAAAACAATCCAAATTGAAAACAAAAAATTGAAAAAATCAAATTCTCAAAAATGACAAAAATTGGTTTGATCAGAACTGTGAACATTTTGAAATCAGAAACATAACGATCCAAACAATGCAGAGATCCGTCTTCTTTACTGCGAAACACTAAAACAATACAAACACACACTCAGAACCAAAAAAGCACAATACACCCAAAAACAACTGACAATAATCGAGAAGTCCGTGAACACAAACCAATTTTGGGATAATTGGAACAATCTGAAAAAAACTGATCATGAAGAATTGCCAATACAAAATGGAGAAATATGGGAAAGTCATTTCCAAACATTGTTTAATAAAGTACAAACAGACACAAACTGTAAGCAAAACCAAACAATCAACCAATTAGAAAAACTAGAATTAACAATCAAAGATAACCAAAACCCATTAGATTTCCCAATAACTGATAAAGAACTTACAGAAAAAGTCAAAAACCTCCAACTCAAAAAAGCATCAGGACCTGATGGGATATTAAATTAAATGATAAAACACACAAGCAGCAAGCTCCAATTAGCCGTTCTAAAACTATTCAATGTGATCCTGAGTGTAGGTTACTTCCCCGACATCTGGAATCAAGGCTTGATAACACCAATCTTTAAAAATGGAGATAAATTTGATCCTAACAACTACAGAGGAATCTGTGTGAGCAGCAACCTGGGGAAGTTATTCTGTAGCATAATAAATGCTCGACTACTAGACTTCATCACCACACACAATGTACTGAGCAGAAGTCAAATCGGATTTTTACCAAATTACTGTACATCTGATCACATCTACCTGTATACACTACATACTCTAATTGAAAAACACGTTAACCAAGATAAAGGTAAAATATATGCATGCTTTATTGACTTTAAAAAAGCTTTTGACTCAATTTGGCATCAAGGACTATTCTACAAACTTATTGAAAGTGGAATAGGAGGTAAAACCTATGACCTCATCAAATCAATGTACACTGAAAGTAAATGTGGCGTAAAAATCAACACCAAACGTACAAGGTATCTTTCCCAGGAGCGTGGAGTGAGACAGGGCTGCTGCTTAAGCCCAACATTATTTAACATCTATATAAATGAACTGGCGCTCAGTCTGGAGCGATCTGCAGCTCCTGGACTCACTACACGACTCAGAGATCAAATGCCTGCTGTATGCAGATGATCTGGTTCTGCTGTCTCCCACTCAACATGGTCTACAGCAGAACCTGGACCTGCTGGAGCAATACTGCCAGACCTGGGCTCTGACAGTCACCCTGAAGAAAACCAACATTATGATCTTTCAGAAGAGATCCAGATCCCAAGGAACACAACACACATTCTCATTAGGCACGAACCAGATAGCACACACATCACACTACAACTACCTGGGTTTGAAAATCACATCCACTGGAAACTTTAATCATGCTGTGAATGAACTGAGAGATAAAGCATGCAGGGCGTTCTACGCCATAAAACGGCAATGTCCTATATAAATCCCTATTAGAATTTGGCTGAAAATATTAGAATCAGTAATTGAGCCCATTGCACTATATGGCAGTGAGGTGTGGGGTCCACTGACGAACCCAAGTCAAGATCTCACCAAATGGGAAAAACACCCGATTGAGACCCTGCATGCAGAACTCTGTAAAAATATACTACACGTGCACCGGCACACAACAAATAACGCATGCAGGGCAGAATTAGGCAAATATCCTCTAATCATAAAGATACAAAAAAGGGCTATTAAATTCTGGAAACATCTGAAGCTCAGTGACCCCCAATCATACCATTATAAAGCCCTGCAATACCAAGAGATGAGCAAAGAAAGCAAGCCCTTCCTCCATCTGATCCAGAGCTTCAGTCCTGATGCTTCACTAACATCTACTGATGCTCTGACTCACAACATCAGAACCAATCAGATCACTGCACAAATCAAACAGAGTTACATCACTCATTGGCAAACCCAAACTCAACAACAGAGTAAAATGCAATGCTATCTGTCCCTAAAGCGAGAGTACAGTATGGCAGAGTACCTGTACACAGTGTCAGATAAGAAACTGAGAAGCACGTTGACCAGATACAGACTCAGCGGACAAAAGCTGATGATAGAGACGGGCAGACACAGACAAACATGGCTGCCCCACGAGCAGAGATTGTGTTCACACTGTGATCTGAATCAGATGGAAACAGAACTGCACTTCCTAACAGAATGCTCCAAATACACAGATATACGGGCAGTGTTCTACAACAAAATACAGCAGATCCATCCCACATTTAAAACTCTTCCAGACCAGGAGAAACTAGCGTATCTGCTCGGAGAACACAAGAACTGCTGTGTGTTTGCTGCTCAATATGTGTCTCTCTGTCACCACAGAAGAGAAGACACTCCACCTGCCCTGAGCTGATGCTCCCAGCACATCTAGATTATATTAAACCATATTACTCTGTTATATTACTTACATGTACATGTTGCTTCTGTAAATCTAATCCCTTATTTTTATTTGTTTCTAGTTTATATACTTGCATACATTAGTAATTAATTTTGCACTACTTGCTTAATACTTTTATATATTATTATTATTACAATTATTATTCTTTTTCTTTCTGTTAATATATATATGCACTATTTGTGAGCAGCCCAGCTGCAATTGCTTTGGCAATACCAATGTATAGTTTTTGTCATGCCAATAAAGCACACTTAAATTGAAATTGAATTGAATTGAGAGGTGTGTGCGCGCTGAACAGAGCAGATGCACAGAGAGAGAGAGAGAGAGAGAGGGGGGTGTGTGTGTGCTGAACAGAGCAGACGCACACAGAGAGAGAGAGAGAGAGAGAGAGAGGTGTGTGCGCTGAACAGAGCAGACGCACAGAGAGAGAGAGAGAGAGAGAGAGAGAGAGAGAGAGGTGTGTGTATGGGATGATATTAGACTCGAAATGATTTATAGATGCATGCACAATTATCCATGGACTGCATAAATTGTATGCGTGTATCTTACTAACCACAAACAAATGCCTTTCAATTTGAATATGTGTAATTCGGGATTAAATGATTGTGCAACGATTTATACAAATACAGCCATTTTTGCGAATACAAATGTTATGTTCTGCATTAATATATCATAAATTGCTCATGCAAAAAGGAATCCGTGCATTTGCGGATCAGGTGACACGCGTTCATTTATCGATGTCTTGTTCAAGTCAAACTTGTTCGGTTCATTTGGATTTTGAGACTTCATTTTCGCAGTTTACAACATTTCACGACCCTCATACACACAACTACCAATAAACAAAGCCCAGTGCAATTCATTAACGCGTACACGATTTGAAAAATTCGCAAATGTGCGTCACTACACTGAAACAAATGCTTTTCAATCAGTGTCTGCAGAGTTAAGAATTGCGTTAATGTGCAGAATTTTGTTCAAATGGAGACATATTTGTGAATACAAATGTTATAGTTTGTATTAAAGTATCATCATTTGTGCATGTAGCGGTTAAAATGTGCATTTGTGAATCAGGCGACACGCGTGCATTCATTCACATCTCTTCTGAGTCGATTCTATTTCCAACTTTTTCTGATTTGGGGTTGTACATGTTTATTTGAATTTTCAATTATATGAAAAGTGGACTGACACATTTGCACTGATTTCTTCGTAGTCCACATAGACGCCCACTCTCTTCAGCTTGGGCTCGATGGAGAGCAGGAGGGGTGGAGAGGAAGAAGCGCGATATTCTTGGCCTTTCTTCATGGCTAGAGCCCAGTAGCTGTGAGCCATGCTCACCGAAATCCGGCCTTTTCTGTTGACGGACGCCCGGGCCACACCGAGGTACTAGTCGTCCTTCTCGCCCACCTGGACCTCCCAGTAATGGCGTCCCGAGGACAGTCCCTCAAGGCTGAGAAATTTCACCACCGTATCGATGCGCTCCGGTGTGTCGGCCAGGTCCTGCCATGCACCAGGTCCTGCCCTACCTCTACCCATCACCCAGAGACTCCCAGAACCAGAGCCCATGCAGGTCAGTGTCACCCATCTCTCATCTGAGGAAATGGAGAGATGCATCCATCAACATTTGTGTCTGTACTGCGGGGAATCGGGGCATCTGAGGGTTGCCTGTCCCGCTCGCCCATCCCGGCGAGATTCCACTACGGTGAGTGCTGACTACAATCACAGTACTTCTTTTGTAATCCCATCACTATTAACATTGACGAGGGAAGAATCGAGACCATAGTCATGATTGATTCTGGGGCAGCGGGGAATTTCATTGATATTTCATTTGTCAATTTTCATAACCTC